>APFE031469472.1:81007-124344 GCA_000404065.3 Pinus taeda
CCTTGGTCGAAAACAAAGAGGCAAGTGTCAGAGGGGAAGATTCTGGAAGATTCCATGATCTTCCACCTCGTAAACTGTCTCTGACATTTGTCCATTCTCACCCATCGCACCCTATAGAGGGGCCATTTAGTATGCATCGCACCCTTTACACTGGGAAGGTGATATGCATTGCACCCTCTGCACTGGGTATTCAGTATGGTCCAATTTTGACCATTTCTGAGCCGTTTTTAGTGGAGAACTTCTGGGAGATGATGTAATCAGCTGACCTTGTTCCTTTAGGTAGTGAAGTGACTCTTTTAGGGACTTAGGAGCCCTCATTTTATGGACATTTATGATTGGGGTTGCAGTGCCCAAAAATGTCTATAACAGTTTCCCCCTAAAGCATGAGGTTGTTAATATTTTGATGTCGGGTGAAATGCTTTACCATGAGGATCCGAAGTTTTTTCGGGCTGGTAGGCGACCTGTAATAAGATACAATACAATACATTATATTCATAATACTT
The DNA here is from genome assembly GCA_000404065.3 of Pinus taeda. NCBI lineage: Eukaryota > Viridiplantae > Streptophyta > Pinopsida > Pinales > Pinaceae > Pinus > Pinus taeda. Next base: position 81,511 of record APFE031469472.1, read on the forward strand.
TTCATGATCTAGCTGAGGCGGGCATTCCCATGCTCAGCTTTATAAATTCATTTTCATGTACATAGGACAGACAACTGTCTGTGTAGCAGACTGATGATTCAGACGGAGTCATCATCCTTTGATTTGGATGATCATCTGTTCGGCAATGATGTACATTTGATGTCTTTATATTCTTGAATATATCGCAGCCCGGATGGATGAAATTAGATCCGGGGTCTTCAAAACTCGTTCAATCTTCACTCGGAGTACAAGTCGATCCATGTGAAATATGTTCTGTAGTCGAACATGGACAGACATCGCCTGATTACCAGTCAATTATGTAAGCTATTAACAAGCGTGAGAGGAATCACCAATAATGACAATGGTCCTCAAGGTACTACAGTACAATTCGCGTGGTGTGAAAAAGGGACTTGGCGTCAAACACCACACAAAATCTCTCAGTCGAAGGCCATTGATGTAAACCTGTCATCGAAAGTGAGAAACTTGCCATTGAGGCATGCAAGCTTCAAAGTACTGAAAGGGGTTGTTCCTAGGTCGACTTCTTGGATAATGAGCTGATGTCGACAAGAAGTGACCCATCGTAGGAGGGCCTTAATGAATCCTACATCTACGACACAGAATGGAGCAAATGATTTTGGAGGTGAAAACGATCTGATGATACAGGGTTCAGGGTGGCGTCATGAAAGAATGGAGCGTGAATGTATTGCAGCAGATGAGATACAGGTGAATACTCTGAGTGACTTCTCTTGAACATATCGGCGACACTGACAATGGATTGGTAGCATTAACCCCAAACATGGATGGTGTGACGGACCAATGGTGATATGACCGGTGAACAGAATAACCCAACCCGACTCGGACGGACTGAAAGTGTCATGTTCAAGAGCGACTTGCTACCAATAAAGTTCCTTCAAGTTTTCTTCCCAATTTTCCCTAGTCATTGCTGACCAGTAGCTCTTTATTTTTATCAAGCTTGAGGAGGATAACATATGCTTGTTCTATAATCCGCCCTTCGGGCGAACCTGTCGCTATGTTTTAACGAGCCTAGCGACAGTGAAACTCGTTCTCATCCATTTGGAAAAGTTTGTTGCTATTGGTTTTAACGAGTTTAATGACAATGATAACTCGGTCCTTTTTCATTTTTAGAGAGTCTGAAAAAGGACGGAAAGGAAACTCCAATGATTATTTTTCGTCATATACTCCCTTAAGTCTGAAAAAGCGTAAAATAATACGAAAGGGATGAATCTTTGATAGTTTTAACGAGCTGAACAAGACAAGCGCTCGATCTTTTTGTGTAATAGTACCTCAGGTCCAAAAAGATTAAAATCTAGAGGAGGGATAACACTTCCGATGACTTTAATGAGCCGGAAAGGCCAATTGCTCGGCAATCTTTTCATATTTTACAAGTCAGGTGAAAAGAGCTTAAAGGAGACTAGTTTTTTGAGGAACGAGTGATAATTTCGGGTAGCAGCTGATTCCGGGTAAGGTTTGGAATTTTCCAATCACGACAGTGTCATAAGGATGGCTAGCAAGATCACTCGTTGCAGCTGTTCCTCAAAAGGGTAAACAATCAAATGGAGGCATATGATCAGCTAAAAATGATGGAGGTGATGATGAGAACATGACCAAGGCTTAAAAGCTGATGATAATGCATTCACAGGTCATTTACCGGAAATTGGTTCATTTTTTAATGAGCTTAAACTCTGGGGGAAACGTTTTCTCATTGCTTATGTTTAATTTTTAACGAGCTTGAACTCCATGTAAAAACTGCTCGTGCCAGTCATATAATAAGGATATCTCATCTATAGATGCCATTTTTTATGGAGCTTGCACCTTTCAAAGCTTTTCCCCGGATCCTTTCTTTATGCAAGTTAGGAAACGACCAATCCTACGAGTTTAAAGGGTTTGAGAATCTACAAACTATGAAAATAAATGGTCGCTCTTCGCTTTCATGCAAAAAGGTTTGCATGCCCCGGGTATAGTGAAAAATTTCTTGGCTACCATATAGAAGTTCTTTTTTCGGCAAGACAGTTTCCATCCACATAGCATATATAAACACTTCCTGGCTTAGTCCATCTGGACAAGGGTGGTTCTAAATCCCAACCTCCTAACCTTGACGAGGAAATCTTATTCCGGTCTAACTCCCTATTCCTGTAAGGACGGGTGTCAGACCAGCCATTTTCCTTCACAAAAACCTACTCTATACCTGGAGTTTCCCTGCCGGAGCAGCCAGGGTGCATGCCCCCTGGGTTTCAGTCATGTCCTTTTGAATTACTCGCGCTCTTCAGGTGGACGGACTTGAGATTGATGAGACATTCCTTGCGTGAAAAGACTATTTAGGGATGGCATTTGACTATTAGCTATGTGTGAGCTAGGGAATGGAAGTTTGTCTACGAGCTGGACCACTCGGCCTTCATGCAGAAAACACATTACTCTAAAGAGTGAGGAGAGAATGGCTCCCATGCAATAAATATAATCGCGCCCAAGGAGTAGATTATAATCTAGGGTCCTTGGACTACCATCACGTTCATGTATATGGTTTTCCTTCTTAATGTTATGGGCAACTGGGAAGGATCCCTAATGGTCGACTGGTTTCTTTGTCGAAGCCTATCAGATTTCTCATCTCAGGCAGAAGCGATGGCGAACCAAGTGCTTTCCAAGCAATCGAGGAAAGGATACTCACAAAAGCCCCTTCATCTATGATGGTACAAGCCATGACCATTATGTAAGCTTGTACAATGATTCAGAATGGTACACTCGCTGATAAACGAGGTCTGACTAGTAGATTCCAATCGAAGGAAACTACTAGGTTGCTTAGAGGTGGGACCAAATAGATGGCCGGATACGACTCTAACGAACTTCCTCCCTGTGGTAAGGAACGCATAGACTGCCTCTATATTCATCAGAGTCCATGTTTACGAAAAGAATTAGAACGGTGTCATTCTTATTCCCTCCTATGACTGTATCATCTGAAGATAGACCTTCTGAAGGCAAGACCGGGTCAACTGCCGCCTCGACCTTTTGACTTTCGTCTGGTATGGATTTAGAGGGTTTATCTTCAATGATAGACGCTTCAACTGACCACAATGGCGCGTCAGTCAGATTTTCAACCAATGATGGACTCAGCAAGAGTTTCTTATATCCAGGAGGGAGCCGTAGCGGTGAAGCAGGACAATCATCCAAAACTCTTTTAGCTTCGTCTAGGAAGGGACAACGGTGGACAGCGTGATCGCCTTCACACAGTTTACAAGGAAATTTGCAATTCATTTTCCGTCCAGATACTTCACTTTCACTGGTTGACGGTGTACTTTCAACATGATCATCAGAGGTTGACGACACCGGATTGTGCAAACAAGGAGACCATTCCCTTAAGATCCGAGGGATGCAGGGACAATCTCGATGATAGTGGTCTCCTTTGCAAATGACGCATGGAGATTTAGGTTTAGACGGTGCAGTGTGAGGATTTTCACTAGACGATGCATGGTTGCCCCCTTTTGCTTTTGTCTCCTTCTTCTTCTTTTCCTTTTTCTCCTTTCGCTTCTTCTTCTTCTCAATTACTTGATCTTTAGCTTTACCAGCTTCATCAAGCGAAGAGGAAGGAGGAGAGGGAGAAACGAATGAAGTAGAAGGTTGGGGGGTAACTCTAGTGTCATCTAGTTGCTGACTTGATTGTTCAGGAATTACAGTATTCTGAACGACAGAGGTAGAGAAGATCCATATGGGCAAGCCAATCGTCAAGCCTGGAAGTGACAATGTGGTCATATGGGGTGCACCAACATCTCCCCAAGAGGAGAAAGGACTAGGATTTCCTCCAAGGGGAAATCCTTGGTTGGTAGACTCCATTTTTCTCAACCTAAATACCAACGAGGGAAAAATGATGTTATTCTGATTAAAATAAATTTTAGACGCTTTGAAACAACTTGTTTTTTCAATTTTTAAGAGTCAAGAAAAAACAAAAGATGACTCTAGTCGCCTTCTATTTTTAATGAGCCTAAAGTGACAAGTGCTCAGATGGACCTTTTCCTTTAAGGAGTCTGAAAAGGAATGAAAGAGACTACTCTGGAAATATAGACAGAGGGATTACCAAACCAATCGCAAAACTGCATAATACTTTTTACGGTATGGCAGTCAATCTTCCCGAATGCTGTGTTCAGTGCATTGCGATCGTTAGGGTGGCAGACACGGGTTCCTAAGGATAAAGGATATAACCTATTGTGGTCTCCCAATATATACTCGACGGTACGTGGGAGCACAAGTCCATATTGGCACTTGTCATATCAAAGAGGAGGAATCACCCAACCAACAATGAAAGCGACAGTTACCAAGCTTTACGACGCCGAAATACGTTTCTAGCCTAAACTTCTAGATGTTGTGCGTTAGGTTCCAAAGCGTTTTTAAGTTCATTAAATTTATTTTATAGTTGATCTTGTTTAAGTAATTTTCCTTTCAGGTTCACCACGTGATGTATATATACAATTCCTAAAATGCAGTCTAAGATGATAAACAATCGTTTAATCTTCTTTTGCAATGAAAATCCTAGCTACTAAGGAAAGAGAACTAAGGGTCTTTCAACAAAGAGCACAGGGCACACACTAATTGCACTGTCCTAAATCAAACCAACAAGCAGTCTAAATGCAAATGCACATGCATGTATTTGTTTTCAGCCTTCTTAGTGTGTGAATGACAAGAAGAATGCTAAGTGCAAATCTGAATTATCTTTCCAAAGTGACAATACTAACAAATTTCTTTTCAAAACGAAGTGAAGATAACGACGACACTTTTGCAATTTCGAATTGAAAATTGTTTTCGACACTGAAAAAACTACTAATTCAAATCACATGAAAGAGTAACAGTATAATCGACCATCAAGAACAATGGGATTCTCTTCTATGACTGAAAATGACACTTACGACACTTTCAGATCAAGAAATGACAGTTTGATTATGCTACTTCTTTGTAAAAGAGAACTGAAAATGGTGCATAATACATAAAAAAATTTATAGTTCTTTGCACAATGGAGGCGGAATGAGGGAAAGGAAGGGGGGTTTCCACAGAGATATACTGACCACAAATAGCAAAAATCCTGAATAGATCTGAAAAGAGTGAAGAAAAACCAAAGTCTAAAGGCAAAATTAACCTTCTCTAACCATCGCACCTGTTACACAGGGAATCCAGTATGCATCTCACCTACTGCACATGGGAGGTGCGATGCATACAGACTTCCTTGAAGAGAGGGTGCGATGCTACTAGTGCGAGACTTCTACTTGGTCTTTGGTCACAATTTGCAGTTTAGTTCAGGGATTTAGGCCGATCAAGTGATGTTCAGTAAATATAAATCACAGGGATTGATGTAAGGAGGTTACTAGAGCCACCACTAGGGAAATTAGAGTGTTTGCAGATCGATTGTTCAATTTATAAACAAAACCCGAAGATAGACTGAAGCAACATTGATCTACTTTGCACTTGCATAGAAAATTCAGTTCGAAGGCTAGTTGGCTTGAATTCAGGCTCTGTCTGTAAGTTTATAAAACAAACAAATATAGACTAGCAAACAATCTATTCGCTCCCCAACGGAGTTGCCATTTTTTTATCGGGAATAGTGTCCACTTGGAGCTGCTATTCCCACTAAGACTGGTAGCTATCTTAGAAACAAACAACTTAAAACTACTTTCACTTTCCTTTATGAGAAGTAGACAAGAGGGGAACAAAGGACACCAACCTCAGTCTTGCGCTTGGTTCCTTGCCTGGTTCCTCTCCTTTCTGATATATCTTCGCCGCTTCTTCTTCGTCTACCCAGCTTCAAAGAGCACCTGTGGGATCAAAGCAGCATAATACTATCGAAGAACAGAGATCTACAGTCATAAATAATATAGGACCATATATGTATTGACCACACAAATGCATATACAATCAATCATACAAGAATGTGGAGGAAAACTTGAATAGCCTTATTAATATCAAGAATAGCAAAGAGGATTAGAACTAATTGTTCTAACCCAACATCATCTTCCAGCAAGAAAGCCCTTCATCACCTCATGTAATGCTTAGATCACCCAACACTATGATGTTACACTAGGAAACCAACAACACTTCTCTACAAGATACAAGATTCCAGCCTCTGGATCTCTGTGATGAGGGATCCATATATAGATGATTGTAGGGGGGTGAGTCAACTTCTGGTTTTGATTAGTGTCCTCTCTCTGATAGTTCTTGATTCCACTTGGAGATTGATGATCTCTTACTCATCCCTGGGCGAATTCAGAGAGGCAAGTGTCAGAGGAGAAGTTTCTGGAAGATTCTATGATCCTCCACCTTGTAATCTATCTCTACCATTTGTCCATTCTCGCCCATCGCACCCTACAGAAGGGATTTCCAGTATGCATCGCACCCTTTACACTGAGCAGGTGATATGCATCGCACCCTCTACACTGGTCATTCTGTATGCTCTAGTTTTGAGCAGTTTTGAGCAGTTTTCTGTGGAGAACTTCTGGGAGATGATGTAATTAGCTGACCTTGTTCCTTTAGGGAGTGAAGCAACACTTTTAGGGACTTAGGAGCCTTTGGTTTATGGACATTTATGATTGGGGTTGTAGTTCCCAAAAATGTTTATAACACCATGGAAAGACCGCTCTGGTACCACTTGATCTAGGTCCGGGTGTGACAAAGGACCCTTCCAAGGCCTTTTATTTTCGTGATGTGTTAAATTTCATTTTTAAGAGAACATAAATGAATACATGTACATGCTATAAATAAGAGGAACATGAAAATCATCAACAACATAAAAACATAAGCCGTTGGTAATGGAGCTCATCCAAGAGGGACTATGTCTTCGAGCCCCAGTGTCAAGGTGGTGTAGGCCACTGCATTAAGTGTTGCCAATAATGATGATGTACACAAGAGATGATGTCACGATCATACAAGGGAAATGCCCTCACATAGGAGTGGCTCTAAGAGATGTTCCGCTATAGTAACTCTCAACCAAAAAGACTCCTATAACTATGACACAAACTCATGCACGATTAGCATCCTGCCAACATGGCATAAAAGGGATCTCAATGCAAACATGCATGATGACAACATGAGTATCCCATCAAAATACAACAAAGGGATCTCAAAACACAACATGTCGAATCATGACAACAATTACATCACACATATGATTCCGCATCACATCAAGAAGGAATCATGAAACAAGAATGAAAACAAGCTCCCACATCAAACATCGAACATGGATCTATGTAGCACAATGCATAGCAAAAGAAGTACATGAATACACTACATATACCTCACAGCCAAGGGCCATCTGAAGAAGCAGATGTCAAACTACTGAAGCTGATCGAACCATCGATCTCACGGCATCGAATCACATGAAAATGGTTACTTGCACATGAATGTTAATACCTACATTCCACTTAGAAAAGTGGCTGAAAAATAGAATGAGCAAATGAAAAATCTAAACACACCATCAGATTTGTAGCATTGAATAATGCAAAATCGACTGTCAAGTTTCTAAATTATGAGAAAGTGAGAATCTGGGCCTCAAGGAATCTTTTAGAATCCCCCTAAATTCCTCAAAGATTCCCTCCTCTGGGTCCTCTGCAAATTGGTTGCTCAGATCAGGAAACTGACTGTGCCATCGGGTTTGTGTCAATGAGAGGTGTAAAATCAACATAAACTTTGTCCAATTTGGACACTGCAAAAATTTCACCCTCCTAGAAATTTTGCTCAGTCATGGTTCCACCTGCATTAAAAATTAATTAAAAAAATATTGCCTCCAATTTCATGCCCGCTCTTAGTTCCTCCATGCTTGGGTGCACTATGAAAATGAAGGTTCATATTAAATTCTGTGGGCGGATGTGTCAGTGAAAAGGTCGTTGGCATGTTGGTTAAGGCGGGCAGGTCAGGGGATCAAATCCTGCTTGTGCCATAATTACACAATAGTTATAAAAATTGGGTGTGGGTTTGTTTTTTTTTTGTTTTGGCGCGCATTATGTGGAACCGTTTACACATATGGCGCGTTTTGGTATGACTACTTTGTATTAATATTTTTGGGATGGTACATGGGGCTGCTCGGTGGTGGCCGGCCAATGTGGGCCAGGCGGATTCAATCCCCGCCAGCCTCAAATTCAACTAACGACACAAAATACATATATAGTGCGTGTGATGGGGGTGGCGGGGGTCATGGCCCACCACCACTTTAATTTTTTATTTTTATTTTTTTTATGTTATAAAAAGTCATTAGTCACTTTTAAATTTTCCGAAATTTGACTGTAGGAGACATTTTAATGAGGCCACAATTTCACCCGGAAGTTCGCTGGAGTTGGCCGGATTCCGTCCACCAAAAAACTTCCAAATTGTGTCTCTATTAACCTTGCTGAGTTAGAAAAAGTCAACCAAAAAATTGACTAGCTCGTTCTCCCTCATCGAGTCTCGGATTGATAAATCATTCACACCACCACGATCACAACGAGGAGATCTTTAAGATGATCCTAGTTCAAGCATAATCCAAACACTTTTATTTTTGACCCTTCTTGAGTTCTCTTTGTCCTGTGTGTGTCTTTGGAGCCATCTAGATCATTGGCTTCCAATGTTACCTTCATAGTTCCATCTTCACCAACATGTTATTCCCATATGTAGCTACAACGTGATCCTAAGCTATTGAAGTAGCCTCTATACCTTATCCCTATTATCTAGTTGTCATAATCATTTTCAATTTGCAGAGGCTCCAGAAACTCTCTTTTTTGTAGCAGATATATCACCATGTTAACCCATAAATGAGATCCTATGATTATGTTTCAATGCCCTATCTGGAATCTCCTCCTATTTAGGCCACTTCGATTGTATGAAGCACCATAGCTAATTATTGTTTTTACTTTCTTGAGAGTTGTAGCCACCACTGGAACCACCAGTTCCATCACTCACACCGAAGCTAGATCCACAACTAGCGGTTGAACCACCAGTTCCATCACTCACACCGAAGCTAGGTCCACAACTAGCGGTTGAATCACCATCTGTGCCAACAATGCCATATCTAGAAATAATAAACCCATGTTATATAGTCATTTTAGTTCTAAATATGTGATTATATCTCTCCGTTCAACAGACCAAATAACCCTTGGAAACAAAAGAGTCATTCTGAAGCCAAAGCACAACCTTTGGCTATGACACCAATTCTTAAAATAATTTACTGCATAGATAATATATAATTACAGAGAGGAACAAAAATAAAATAACTAGCAATAATAATAAGTCATAAACACAAATGTTTATCTGGGAAAACCCCAACTCCGAGGAAAAACACAACCCAATGAAATTTCATTAGCCTTGGTCAAAATCCTAGCAAATCTAGCTAAGTGATCCTTTCTCGCTCACCTCCCTGGCCTACATTACGATGAAGTCTTCCCAACCCTTTATAGGCTCCATTTCATGCAATATCGTGGGAAAAAGCCCATCGGTATGCTAAACCACATTCCCAAAAAACCACTACCATTTGACCCAATAAAATTTGACTCCTTTCCCTGAGTCAATTTTACCTAATGCTTTTAATGTGCTTGCAGATAGATGTGTATGTGATAGTAATTATTTAACATGAGATGTATATTAATTTGAGGATGTGTGTGGTGATGATGTTAGATTACAATGTTAGTGCTTTGTTAGATGTGATCACGATGATGATTCCTTGTCATATTATTATATTTGTGTGATAGCTAAAGACATTTATATGTGCTAGAGGTGTATATAATTATATGATGGTAGTGAATTCAAACGTGTATCTTAGATGATGTTTATGTTTTTAGATGATTATCATCATGATGTTTATTTTTATGAAATAATATTTATTTAGATTATGTATTGGTGAACTTATATCAAACTTTTATCTATGAAATTGCATACAAAACAATTTAAAAAAAATGCAAAGATATTTTTATAAATTATAAAAGTTTAGTATGGTTGAAACTATGATTGTAAAAATTACAATAATATTATTCTATTGCTTAGAGATTGAATTGATAATTCAATCTAATTAATAAGTAAATAATCCAATACTCACAACGAAAAAAATTAAAGCTAAAATAATTTAATTAGCTCTTAATAAGACAAAAATGTGTAACTCATTGTATTTTTAATATAAAATATTATTAATATTAAATTATTCACAAAATACAATTCAACCCAATTCAATATTGGTTTATAAATTCAATTTGTTGTTAAATTTAAAAAAACTTAAGTCAAAATTTTTTATAATTAATTTTGATTTAATATGGACTTAAAAAATTCTATTTATAAAATTTATTTATTACTAAAGTTATGATATTTTCAAGCAATTTAAATTTAATATTTATAGCAACTCTTACCAATTTAAATTATAAATTTCTCTGTGTAAATATGAGGATAAATAAATGTAAAATAAGGCTTGTGAAGTTACTTGTAGGTGGGGATTTTCTCTATTGGAAGTTCTCCCTTAAAGAGGCAAGTGAACTTTTTTCTAGTAATAAAGATTAACATTTTGGTTCTATTTTGGTTCTTTATGTGCTATTGTACTAGTTTAAACTTAGATCTTACTATATTATATTTAAACTTTTTACAAATAATATATTTGATTACTATTGTAACATATCACGCAATAGTCTCTAAAATTCATGTTTCACATGTTCAAAATGATAAATACATGTCTACTTGAAATAATTGACTTATAAATACATAAAACTAGATATTTATTTTACATAATATAAATAGGAAAGAAAAATGCATCACCAAGTCTATTTGAAAGTCAAACAAATGCGTCTTAATCACCATCGCATTATTTATCAATTAATTATTAGTCATAAAATATTTATTAATTCAACTTTTATTTATAATTGCCATTGAAAAGAAAAGTCAAAATTGTTCCATTATCCATGAAGAAAGAATAAAAACCTCTCATGAATCCATGTATGCCCATTTGTTTCTTTTATGGTCCATAAAAAAATGTAATCAACATTTTATACATGCATAAGTCCTCCTTTTAGTTTACATAATGTTGCATGAAATGTAATTTAAATAGAATAATATGACTTTACCTCTCATGTCAAGAATTTAGTCTTAGATATTAATACACATTTTTTTCGATGTTAAAGTCCTCATAGAGTTATCACTACATTATTTATATTGATTTTGAACTAAACAAGAAGAAAAAACATGTGAACTGATTAATAAACGAATAAGTATCTAAATCGAGAATAAATCTTCAATGTTGTTTCTAAATTCACTATTTTCTTCTCATTTTTGAATTTGAGAAGGATTGTGACCTTATTCGTTATTATCATAGATATTGTACACAATTGGAAATACTTAGTTTTAAGTGAAAAAATGTTTATCAATGTCACCAATAATATTATGAAATGCCAACAAGACAAATAAAAAACAATATAATTAGCGAGATAAAGAAAAAAAATACATACAAAAAGGATAGTATAAATGATGAAATAACATAAGTACATATAAGTCTCCATTTTCATCACCCTGATTATCTTCCTCGCTTGGCATGATAACAATGGTGTTCTCAAAAATATGTTTTTATCTAGGTTCATGTCTTAATACAAACCACCAATCCCTATCCAACACATATGGGTAAAAAAACACCCCGCTGTAGTGGCTTTGGAAAACATAAGGCTCAGTAGGTTCATGCCACATCTTTCTCAGGTTGATATATATCATCCCACTATTGATATTCCTTTACATTATTCCGATCAAGGGTGTCCCACCACTTGCAACTAAAAATAAAACATTGGAACAAAGAGAAGTTCACTTGAATGATATCTTGTATCTTTCCAATGTAAACCTAAAATTGTATAGAGAGATATTATAATTACCATGTTTTCGCACCCAATCCCTATGTTTAGCGCATCCTCTTCAGCATGTGGGTAACGATCAAATGCACTATATTTATCTCCACCTTGATCAACAACCCAACTATTAGTGCATGTCATTGGCATATTTTATTTTAAATGATCATGATAATGCATGCTTCTACTGTTCAAGCATTTTAATTCTTTCCTATCACTGTCCCATTTCCTCCTCTTATGTTCATATAATACGACTCACGATTTTGTCACTTTGATATTATCAAGAATGAATTTGTTAATGGCTTCAATTTCTAAATTCACTGATGAAATCACACACACATACACACACACACACACACACACACACACACACATATATATATGAGATCAAAATATGCATTAATATGAAGTTCAATTTGAATAATTACTGTATAGTAATTTGAAAAATTATAAGCCTACACGTACTCTTTATCACGCACCTCTTTCCATTCGTTATGGGGATCTCCCACTTTTGTTTTTCTTCATCCCTTTTATCATACCAAATCACCACATCTGGTGTGTTTTTTATATGCTTGATGTACTCACTAGAATAATAGAAGGACTCATACGATATATACCCCTCTTCCATAGACCCCTCATGTTTTTCTCTTTATCCAACAAAACCTTTCAATTTATTCATATACCTCTCTAAGAAGAACGTCCGATAACAAGAAACCATCCCAACTAATTCAACCTCATCTAATATGTGAATTATAAGATGACCCTACAAGTCCATGAAACTTGTCGACAATTCCTTCTCAAACATACAAACAATCTCATCTATGTCTTGATGCCATCATCGAATGTTATCCATATGAATCCCATTTGATGTGATCCAACGTATGAATGCACATAATTTAGATATGGCATGCCATAGGTCTTGGGGGAATTCATGGTTCACACACCCATGCACACAAAGAGGAATGATGCTACAAAATAAATAATACATATACAAAAATTAATTATAAAATATCCCATTACGTAGAAATAAAAATAAATAATAAAATCATGTTTTCGACATACATACTCTTAGAAGGTTCAAATGGTCATGTGATTTCAATCTTGAAAAACAGTCTTCCACAATGAAGCAACATTGTAGTGAAGACCCATATAAACAAGGCACCCTCACACTCATTATAACTTCCTTTTCCAAAGAAAGAACATCTTTCTTCAAAATCCATGGGACATCACCTTCTTTGAAATAACAATAGGGACCAACCTCTCCTCTAGTTTCATATCTTGAAAAATGTTTCTTTTTAGTTTTTGAAGAAATAAGATCTCTCCTAACAACCAATGTGTCACTTTATTTCTATGATATGTGCCTCCATGAGGAAGATGAATCTTTTTTAAATATAGTCATGGGATCTATTAAGTAGGAAAACTTAAGATTCTCCCAATATGGGAGCTCATAAAAGATATATCTCCTTTTCATCCCAATGGGAAATTTCTCAACATAGGTGTCGAAGAATTATGGATCATTGAACATAGGCTCCCCATTTGAATTGAATGTTTATGCAAACTCCTTCTCCTTCTCTCGCTTATATGATTTATGTCATTCAAATAGTGTCATTATTACAAGCCTTTAGGTTCTCTTTAGTTTACCATTGAGGGTGAATGTTTCTCTTCTGTAAGGGTGTTCCTGTGGGAGGAATACCTTGGAGTAGTCATACACTAGCTTTCTTAGGTGGTCAGACCACCTATCCTTCAGAGAAGGTCCATAAAATTTACATCCATGATACCCTTTTGTTAGAAGAAAAATTATTATATTCAATACAACACATTAGCGAGGATGAAGATAAAATTTTTTGCAGTGAATTAAATTAAATATATGTGAAACAATTTTGTTACATATATAAACAAATCAATACAAATGTGATTTACCAGAGAAAATCCTAAGCCTCGATACTCATGTATGGTGTAAGCACATATTCCATGGGTCTTGATACATCATACACATCAAGATCATCTACCAATGGTTGTAACTAGACATCCATATTCTTCACTTTTCTTCTACCAGTGACTATGATAGCCAACATAAGATGTTCATTCTTGATGGACAACCATGGGAGGATATTGTTATTGATGACTACTATAGGCCAAATACAATAATTTTTGTTTTGGAGGGAATATTGGTTGATACCATCCATGGTTATGCTACAACTTAGACTTTGTACTTCATCCTTGAAATTTCCAGGCCATGTATCCTATATATGCTTCATGGATATTGAATCTCTTGGGATTCGTATAACTCTTGAATCACTTTTATGTGAGCCATCCCATCCCTGCAACATAACTAATTCTTTGCAACAAAATAGCCCTTGAATCCTTTGGATTATAGGCATGTGCCTCAATATCTTATGAGGAGGACAATGTAATTTACCCATTTTTTTAAATTATGGTACTTTTCATGCCCACATTTCAGACATATCCCTTTTTTTCATATTCTCCTTTATATAGAATACAATCATTTGGACATGCATGATTTGACATGTACTCAACACCCAACATTTTCAATAATTGTTCTACCTCTTCACAACTACCTGTCAAGACATTATCAATCAAGAGAACATTATGTTTGAATAACCTATAGTTGGTGGGGAATATAATTGTACAATGTCAATATTTAATGTTCATAAAATCAACCATTTGTAATGACATTAATTGTGTGGCAATATTTCTCAAAATATAAGGGACTTGATCAATCGTGCAGGTGAAGTACATCAATATTGCCAAGAAACATGTATTCGACATGCCAAAAATTTCTTTCAAGTTGTATTTCATCATCGTTGTCCTCATTTGATTAGACATTGACTTGCCGCCATGTCCAAAGGGAGGGGTGGTGGAAGCATATTTCAGGCTTTCAAATAAGGAGTCATTGATATGCGAATCATCCCATACCTCATTGTTCTAGAATTCATATAACAACATTGCCTCCATGGAAGTCGTATCCCATAAGTAATCATCCATACTAACCTCTATTTGGTTGCCTCCATTTCCAACTTGTGATGAAGAACTACTCATTGGTGATAAGTAATCATTCCTAATTGGTGAATCTGGGCGTAGAGTGAATTGAATAGGTAGTTGATTCAACCATTATTTTTATGCTTCCTCTTTGAGTCTTTCTCTTAATGCAACATTTTCTCTAGTTGACATTGTAGTGGGGTCCATTGGAAGAAGATAGATGGGTCACTCATCATCACTAGAATCCTAATTTCAAAAAATATTTAATGTCAGTAGTACAATATCAATGATATTCGTAAGCACGAAAATTCCATTTGTTTGTTGAAATTACATTATATCAAACAAATATTACCATTGTTGATCCAAGATTATGGATGGAAAATGCCATCTTGTAACTGGTAAGGTGAAGAGGATGTCCATTTTCATCTACCAACTGCTTGTGATATGCTGCTACTATTAAGAGCTTCGGATATTTTGAAATGGAGGTATATTTTCTGCCTTTGAACTCAATTCTAAATCAAGATCCTACAAATTTGGATATGTTTTTTATTCAAATTGAAATGGATTCAGAAATAATAAATTCAATTAGATAATCTAAATATAAATAGAGTATGAACTTACTAGATATGGAAAGGGAAAACTTTGTCAAGGAATTTGATCAGTAATATGGAACGAGTTAGAGTTTAAAGAATTGGTTATTTGATATTATTGAAATTGTTTCCCATCATTTGAAAAAAATAGAAATAAAATTTGTGTTCATATCTAAAATTAATCTTGAGAACCATATAAACACAGTCTAAATTTCAATATAGTTCTCAAACCATTTTTCAAGAATAAGGTGATTTTCAGTGGAAAATTTTTACTGTGAACTACTATAATTTATGTGGATGCATCCTAAAGGATAATTTGAGATTAATATGTCATTTTATGTGAAAATAAATTTTTAGATAGTTTCTAACCTAGACCGATGTGCTTATCAGAACAAAATGCACTAATGCATTTAAATAATACTAGCACTAGGGCGTTTAAATAATACCCATGTCGGTTTTTCGCATTCCGGAAAAAAAGTAGGTTATCATATTGATTCTCTTGAACAAAAACACGTCGATGCATTAAAAAAAGAAACAACACCGGTATGCCGATGTTTCTATATTTTAGAAAATAAAAACAAAATCAACCATCTCAGTGCTCTTATAATAGTTACATCAACAATGATTTTAAATACAAATTGTGTCATTGCATTAAAATTTTTAATTGCACCATTTTAGAATTTCAAAAATAAAAAAATAATTGTATCATGTAGGTGCATTGAAAAAGTTTGGCACACTGATAATGTCAGTAAACTTTTCTTATAAACACACTGGTGCGCTTCACTATCGAACAAACCGATGTTCGGATTTAAAAAAAAAAAAAAAAAAGAAAAAAAAGAAAAAAAAAAAGGATTTTTTTCTTTTAAAATTCAAAAATGAGTGTCAATTGATTTTTTGAAATCTAATTTCATAATGTCTTTTAAATAGTAAAAATTTATTCACTATTTCATTATTGTTCCCAAAATTTCAATGGAGTGATTTGCAAGAGAGACATATAAATAGCATTTTGCAGTAGCATAATATCATAACTATTCAGTAGATCAGACACTGAGAGATATGGTGGTTCACCCAAAACCCTGCATAGTAAAAACTGTAAATTTTATTATTTATTTTACTAATAAAAAAATTTACAGTTTCTGTTAGGGTTTAATTAAAAGAGAGATCATTTGCAAGAGAGGCATATTAGGAGCACTGTGGAGCACCAAAATATTTTGGAATGGCACAAAGATCTAAATTTGAAGTATGGTGATTCACTCCAAACCATGGATAAACAAAAAAATTTAATTTGCTCTTAAAATTGTTTACAAATTTTTGTTAACATTTATTGACAATTCAAAAATAAAAATAAAAAACATGTATAATAAAATATTACTATTGAGTTTACTAGTTAAAAAAATTTACAATCTCTATTCCTATTTAAATTTATTTAAAATTCAGAAAAAAACAAAAAAATTCAAAACTTACCTTGAACCCCTTGCTTTTTCTTGCAAAATTTCACCTTAGTGTTTAACTTCCTCTACCACTTCACAATTAGGGTTTTCCATTTTAGGCACTTTAGATTTAATGGGTTTGTGTACTCTCTATATAGGGTGTTTGGCATGTAAAGTAGGGGAATCACTTATTGCATTAGGTCCAAAACTTGTCGACCCTACTCAGTTTTTAAAAAAATGGACATATGTTTCGCAATGCACCTGATATAATGCAACCCACCAGTGCACCCTTTGTAATACAACACACCATTATATTATAACATTGTCGATTTTACCTAGTTTTTTTAAGCATTATTGTCAGTGTAATATAACGCACTGACACGACCCTTAGAAATAACATTGTTAAATCTGTAAGTTGTGTTTAGCCTTAAATATTTTTCCGTGACAGTGCTAAAAAATTAAATTCTTGGTGCGTTTAATGGGATAAACCCACCGATGTGTTTATTCATATAATCGCGCAGGTTGCCAGAGCTCTTTTTGGATGAAAATTACTTTATTTATTTGAAAAATAATTTTAATTGCTTATGTATTGAATGGTACAGGTTGTATATTGATAAAAAAATGTCTGAGAAGGTGTCAAGTAACAAAAATATTCTTCGACATAATAATAATAACAAATAAAAAAAACAGAGAAGGAAAGCTATTTGTAAATTATTTAAAAAATTAATATGTTTGAACTATATGTAAGGTTAAATAATATGTATTTCTTGGTGTGTGTCATGTAGAGCCACACAACGAAGAAGGTCTATAAGGTTATTTTTTTATCTCAGTGAGGAAGAGCATAAAATCCTAATAGAAAAATTGCAGAAGGATGAATCAGGTGAATGAAAAAATATGATTCAATATGAGTTTTTTTTTTTTTTCATTAATAATATTCTTAAAAATATAATAACATGTTTTCCAAACAATATATTAATTCATATATGTTTAATGTTCTACTGGGAACAAGAAAGAAGAAAAAGATCAATGTCATTCGAAGAAAAGAATTTTTTTGGAACATGTAAATGATGATGAATTTGTCCTTAGATTATCTCGAGTGGTGTTGGATGTTAATGAAAGGGGAGGAATTTTCTTACAAAACTATGAGGTATCTAATGGAATGAACATATAGACATACTTTCCACTTACAATACAAAAATTAATCCATTGATTTTAAAAACCAAATTATATCTAAACTACAGGAAGTGTTTCCAAAGCTATGGTCAATGATACATGTCATACTTGCATTAGCAAAAACATATAACAAAAAAAGAATCATTCAAAAGGTAATATCCTAATTAAAATTACTTTCTATAATTGTATCTATATATTACTACAAACCATTCATTTATTAATATCAATTTTTTTATATTTAGTTTTCATATATCAACATAAAAATAGTTCATTACCTTTTTCAAGATGATTATAAAAATCCCAAATGATCAAAGAGTTGATATGTGAAGCATGCTAGTAGGAATGTCCAAAAAAGTGTACAAGGAGATGGTTAAAGAAGTGGATATAATTGAATCACACGAGGAGCCACCTCAACAACAACATGCTTCAAATGTATGTAATCATGATTGAATTTATACATATAAGAAAATAATTTAGCATTAAATATTAATTTTTAAGTACTTTCTTACAGAAAAGAAAACAAAATAGAACTCATTCAACACATAAAACATGATGACAAGGAAGAAAATGGTTGATTTTAAAATTTGTGAGTAATTGTTAATGTTTCATTATAACGACTCAGGGTTTCATTTTTGTATATTTTAAGTTTTTTTGTAAAAACCATCCTTGAATGTAATCAAATAGGTGCTAAAATACAAAGAATAACGATCGGAAGAATTGTTGGACATTGGATTAAACAAGGGTTATGAATATATGTTACCATATCAAAAATTAATTGTGGAATTTGTATGTATCTATGCTATTTTACTTCTCTTAGTTTATAATTGATAAAACAAAAAAATCCTTTATATTAAATCTATGATTTATAATGGGGTTTAAAATATGCAGGAAACAAAGTATGAAACTATGCCAATAGAAGACTTGTTGCAACAGGGCATGAGACTTGGTTTTGAAACCATTTCCATAATTTATGAGTCACTTCTTCCATTGGTACATTGTTATTCGATTTACATTGATGTATATTATTTATTTTGATTTTCATTTTTCTCAACAATGTAGACACACTCATTACACTTTATTTTTATGTTTGGACATGGAACAAGCTCAAGAACAAGCTCAAGAAGATGCAAAAAATCAACGTAATCAACAAAAAATTCCTCCAAATAACCAAAGTCATATAAGTAGCTCGAGCATTGACAACAATTCAAGCGAAGAATGATGATTGTTTTGGATATCAATGCAACCTGTTGTATTTTTTTAAAATAATTGTGAGTGAAAATTAGAGATTTTGTTTAATGTAATGCACATAGTTTCCTAATTGAAAGACAAGGCGTTACCAATAAAAATCCCATTTTGTATGACAAAAACCCTCTTATTGATATATAATAGAAAAATTAGAATGTATTCTATTGTGTTATCCACTATCGTTGTGAAATATTACACCACTGATTAAATATATGGATGATTAAATATTATAATGAAGAGATGAGGAATATGATAATATAAAAAATAAATCAAAACATCATATACAAAGGCACTAATCAAATTTTAATCTATATGAATAATGTTATAAGATACATGTCGATTTTTTTTATGAATAACAGATTTTAAAAAATACAATAATTGCATTGCATAAGTTGATGTTTCCAAAAAAGAGAAAATATCATACAAAAAATCGGTGCATCCATAACATAAAAATGCACCAGGGCATTATGTTATATAAAAGCACCATGATGACATAATTTTGCATGACCAATGCCTTTTTTTAAATGACAACACCGATGTGCTTAAATCTTTAAGAATCGGTATTGTTTGCAATTAACGCCCCTATGCATTGTAATTCTTTACCCACTAGTGCTTTCATAGAACTAACACCTCGGTCCTATGAAGTATTATTTCCAGCCTTAGTGCATTATTAAAACTAACAACATCGATCCTTTTATATAAATAATGTACTAAGAAGTTTATACAAACTATATGCATTGATGCTACAAGTTTAAACAAAATCATTGGAACAACAAATATTTTTTGTGTGCCCCAATGTTGTTCCTTACTTGAATGACCCTTAGTATTTTTTATCTGTTAGCACCGTTGTGGTATATATTATGCAACAACTTTATTTGGATTCAACGCATTGGTTCTTTTAATTATGTATGCATCTTGGTGAATTTATATATGTAGTGCACCGATGCTACTTGTTCCATGAAGCCACCACAGAAATGTTTTTTGTTAAAACCTTCGGTCATCCATATTTTTTATGTAACACCCCCTTCCGAGTCTACCCAAAGAGACCATGCCAACCAGGGTAAACATGAGGAGAGATGCTACTATAATCATATTCAACTTCCTATGTCACCTTAAGGAAGTGGAATCGACGGAACATCACATACACTCACCCAACATCATCAAGAGAATGCTCATGAGACTAGGTAGCCACTCAAACAGCCTGTCCCTCGGTACCATTGCTATTCTGTAGCTCTTAGGCCATAGTTGCTCTCATTTTATGGGCAAGGTGACGACTAAGAGCCCAAAGTCGCTCTCACAAGCGTGCCTTCCAGTGATTGTGGACCAAAATTTCTAGTTCTATGCCAGCAACCCCAAGATTTAAGCCACTTTTCTAGCCCAGAATCCTAGCCTATGCCCAAAAATTGTTTTCACTTCTAGAATTCATTAAAAACATGATAACAATGTTGATCAATCAAAAATCACCCTCAGGACTAGGCCTAAGCATCCCCAACTAGGACTAACATTTTGTCAAACACTTGGAATCAATGCAACCTATAGGTTTAGGATATAAGACAAAGCATAAACAAGAGAAATAACTTATGAAACATAACTAGAAGGATCACCTCCTTCTCCATTGAACTACTACATCATCAATTAGGCCTTGCATCCACCCATTTAACAGTTACAAGTAAATATATGAAACAACCATGACATAAACCAGTCATTCAACCATGCTTATAACCAACATAAAACCATGTAAATATCAGAGATATGACAACCATTAAATCCACATATAAATCAATGCAAAAGTAAAAGAACTTAGCTTTTATTATTCATAGGAAAAATCTGAAGAGGTTCACGACTTCCACATACCACTCGACCATAGACATGGCTAAACCAAATCTCCCTTTTAGCCAGTCACCCCCATGCCATGTTCTAAGCATGAATGTGGGATCTCATAGAACAACCGATCCAAGAACAACTAAGGGAGTCCAAAGGTTAAACCACCTCCACATACACCAAACTGTGATCACAACAAAACCAGTGCTTGATCACAACCAGATAGAACTTGGAATGGCATCCGGAATCCATCACTGTCCTTAAGGAATTTTCCGTTTCCTTGCCTCTCAGGCTTTACCACAATCCAAACCTAGGTCACTAGGCTCTAAATGGAGACATCTTCATCAGGTTTTACCATGTATCCCACCAAAACTGGTTAAGGGCTTCCTATGAACCTTGAGACGACCTCCACCCCAGATTCTCAAATCCATCCGATAATTCCAAAGTTCCAAAATCAAAATAAACATCCCAACATACCATTGCATCTAGAAAAAGGCTAGTCTAGGAAAAATCCATTGTCATAACACAACAATACCATGCCACCGACATTAAGAGAACCATACACCAACATGCAAATCCATGCATGTCAAAACCACGGGGGCTTCACTAGGGGAGCAATACTATACCACATGCATTCATATTGGAGGATTTATATTGAGGAAAAAATTTCGTAATATATTGAGAATATATGAGGGGGTAAAGGGTTTTTATATTTGCAGGTATAAAAAATGGAGCTCAAACTTAATGAAAAAATATAAAGGGGTATAAAAAATGTTAATAAAAAAATGGATACCTACAATATCTAGTGGAACTAGGGATTTTTAAATTGGGAAGGTAGATTGGGTTCATATTGGTATGGGGTTAAATAATCTGATTTTAAGAGGTATTCTCCAATATGTAGTCAAATTAGGGGTATTGTTTAGTATGCCATGAATGCACATGATATGTCATAGGTTCATTGAGTGATGCCCTCGTGGTCCAAACCGTCTAGAAAATCACACATGCAAAAGGTTACTTGCAAGTATTCCTACTAAAGTTTCTTGATCCTGCTTTCCTTTCCTTGATCCTTGTTTGATTTTGCTTTCTTTTCCTTTCCTTTTGTCCAAACTAGAGTGCTCCAAGAAAACTCTAAGTGACCAAGAGAGTGAGAGAGAATAATGAGAAAGCTCCAAACTTGAACTGACAAAAACCATCAACTGACCCTTAGAAGCCTTTTTATGCATGCGTCCTCTCTTTTCTTCATTTTCCATTATTTTCCTTCAATTTACTCCTCACATGCAAGTTGTGACATTTCACCTTATGTTTCTCCTATTTTCCTTTATTTTCATAAATAAATGTGCCAAAATTCATTTCTTCCTTTTAATGCCTTTTCCTTAGCCTTTGCCACTTTTCCTTAGCCAAAACACACATCCAGTGATGCCCACTAGGATATATTTTCCCAATATTCAACTTGGAATATGTGTCCCTTACCCTTGGTCTTATTTTGCGTTTCT
Source organism: Pinus taeda (assembly GCA_000404065.3). Classification (NCBI taxonomy): domain Eukaryota; kingdom Viridiplantae; phylum Streptophyta; class Pinopsida; order Pinales; family Pinaceae; genus Pinus; species Pinus taeda. Next base: position 104,088 of record APFE031469472.1, read on the forward strand.
TAACTTTTATTACATGAAAATTACACCAGGGTTGTTACATAACCCTCCCCCTTGGGGAACACCATCTTCAGTGTTAAACCACACAAAGACCTCAGCAAAATCGCTAAAAACAAAACCTACTACCTATGGAGCTTTATAACTTAGCTCGTTGAAATATTTACAATGAAGACCCTACTCAAAAGAAAAACATCATGACAACATGACAATATAATCACCATATCGCTTATTGGAGCTTTATAACTTAGCTCATGGTGGTATTTACAACCATATACATATACATACATATATCAAAAAATCATCAAAACATATGCCAAACATAAACTAACGTCAAACCAAAACTGCTTTGCGTCAACTGGCAAACAATGAAGGATATAGGGCCCGCATCTGATCTGCCATCTCCCATATAGCGTCTTCAAGCCCAAATTTCTTCCACTTCACTTTAGCTTTCTCTATGGCTATGTTCTTGAGCGCGAGATGTTTCAGTTGCAATATGGACTGAGGCTTTGGCTAGAACTCTCCTTCTTGCTCCACCTGTAATACAAACCAATCAATAACATGATGAACATCCTTTGTATACTTCTTAAGAAATGAAATATGGAAAACATCATGGAATTTCACTGTTGGAGGGAATGCAAGTCGATATGCCATAGGTCTAATCCTCTCAAGGATCTCAAAAGGCTTACAATATCGTGCTACCAACTTGGCCCATGAACCAATCCTCAAGGAGATTTTCTTGGGCTTGATGAGCAAATACACATGCTCCCCAACCAGAAACTCTTTGAACACCATATGTTGATCTGCATAGATCTTCTGTCTATCTTGTGTTTACTTTAGATTCGCCTTTATAACTTGCATTTCATGTTCCTTGTCCATCAACATGTTCGGTCCAATAAGTACCTTGTTCACTGGATCACTTCAACTGATGGGAGTGTTACAACTTTGCCCATACAATGCCTTGAAAGGAATCATCCTCAAGGACTCCTGATAACGATTATTGTATGAAAACTCTACCAAATTAAGATACTCCTCCCATTTCCTTTGTTGGTTCATCACGTACATCCTCAACATATCTTCCAAGATCCTATTGACCCTCCTTTCCTGACCACCTGTCTACAGATGATAAGTTGTGCTAAAAGCCAACTCCATACCCAACCCTGCAAATAGATCCTTCCAAAACTTGGAAGTGAACTTTGCATCCTTGTCTGACATAATCTTCTTTGGAACACCATGTAGTCTCACTATCTCTCTCATGAACACCTATGCTACCTCACTGGCTAAATAGGTACTCTTCACCGAAATGAAGTAAGCTACCTTGCTCAACCTGTCAACCATGACCATAATAGAATCATTCTACTTCACTGTCCTCAGAAGACCTATGATAAAAACCATGGAAATGACCTCCCATTTCCATTTTGGAATCACTATAGGTTGTAGTAAACCATATGGATTCCCTACAAGATCTTGTCCAGTAACTCTATCCCATAGGAGCTTATAGTTGTTATATGATTTACGTGTACCTTCCTGCTAAGAGCATCTGCAACTCGGTTGTCCTTCCCTTTGATGTATCTAATCTCAAATTCAAACTCACTAAGGGTAGACAACCATCTAGCTTGCATGACATTTATATTCGGTTGGTTAAACAGATACCTCCACCCACTATGCTCACTCATGAATCCTAACCTCCTGCCAAGGAGATAATGTCTCCACATATTCAATGCATGTATAGTCGTTTCTAGCTTAAGATCATGCATCGGGTATTTCTTCTCATGCTCATTCAAGTTCTGTGACTCATAACACACTACCTATCCTTCTTTCATGAGAAATCCACCAAGTCCCCTCTTGCAAGCATCTGTACACACTACAAAATCCTTGTCTGTATCTGTAATCTTTAGCATTGTTTCATGTGTGAACAACTACTGAAGTTGCTCAAAACATCTTCATATTCCGCCATCTATTCAAAATTCTTACCTTTCTGCTACAATGATGTGATAGGATATGCAATGTGTGAGAAGTTCCTGATGAACCTCCTGTAGTAACCTGCCAAACCAATGAATGATATCACCTCATCTACATTCTTAGGAGCTGCCCATTCCATGATGGCCCTTATCTTTTTTGGATCTATTACTTGCCTTCCTTGGAGACAACATGTCCCAAGTAGTGTATCTCGGTCTTAAAGAAGCTACACTTGCTAAGATTAGCATACAACTGATGCTCTCTTAGAAATGTCAACACTACTGCTAAATGTTTGGCATCTTCTTCCTCATTCTTAGAATATACCAATATGTCATCAATGAATACAACAAAAAACTTGTTCAAATAAGGACGCAACACACTATTCATCAAAGACATGAATGTAGCAAGAGCATTAGTCAAACCGAATGGAACAACAACAAACTCATAATTCCCATACATGGTCATGAACGCGGTCTTGAATATATCCTCTTCCTTGATGCATACTTGATGGTATCCCAATCTCAAGTCGATCTTAGAGAACATTATTGCTCCCTTCAACTGATCAAAAAAATCATCAATCCTTGGCAAAGGGTACCTATTCTTGATCGGTACCTTGTTCAACTACCTATAATCAACGAATAATCTAATACTTCCATCTTTCTTATTTATGAACAACACTGGTGCACCCCAAGGTGATACACTGGGTCTGATGTATCCTTTGTCTAACATTTCCTTTAGCTGCAACATCAACTCTACGAACTCAAGTGTGCTCATCCTATGATGTTCTTTTGATGCTAGAGCTGCCCCTCACACTAACTCAATAGAAAATTCTACTTCCCTGTGAGGTGGAAACTCTAAAATGTCCTCAAGAAATACATCCTAAAACTACTGCAATATTCCATACCTTCTCAACACATCAGCATCCTCAACCTCCTTACCCTTGTCACTAGAAATTTGTACTGCAAACATCACACAACCCTTTTTGCAACTACACTTAGCCTACATAGGGTAACCATCCTCACTGATGTAGGCTTCTTCTTTCCCTGCAAGGTCCTCTTTTCCCCACTGTTATCCACACACTCAATGGCCTTGTTGAAACAATCCACTTTGGTTCTATGAAGGTATAACCAATCCATAGCCAGAATCATACTATATGATCCCAATGGAAATACATAAAATGAATTATTATAGGCATACCATTCAACTCAAATGCACAAGATCTTACCCAATGGTGAACTCACTTCTTTGTACCTGTAGCCAACTATACCAACCAAGATTTTGCATGCACTTATTTTCTCAAACCATAGTTATCCACGAGGCCAGGTTTAATATAGCTATAGTTAGATCGAGGATAAATAAAAATAGAAACAAATTGATCACAAAGCTTACCATCCATCTCAATGATCGATGTCTGATGACCCACATGTATGTTGTCCACAACTGCATAAATCTGAGGAATTCTATGACCAACATCACCAACTATATGCGCCTCTTGAGCACTGTAGATCTGGGGTCTACCACCACTCTAATACTGTGAGCAATCGCTCTTATGATGATCCTTACCACATATCCAACACTACAATGGTTCCCTACCACTGCCTCTAGCCTGTTGCTCTCCATGTCCCTTCCCAACTGTATTGAATCTCTTGTAATGAACTGCATTTTTGTTCTCACTTTCATCTTGAGTTCTTCCTCGCTTTAGTGCCCATTTTCCTTTAGCTTTTTCCTTTCTTTTCAAGTCATCCTTCGGCTCAACTTTGAGCTTGGAATGATCATAACAATGCTTTAAATTTTAGATGGCCTCCTCCAACAATCTAGGCTCATCGAGCTCAATTTGGTCTCTGTATGCAACTAGAAATCCACTGATGAATCTTTGAACCTTGGCCTTCCCCTCTCTGAGGTAAGGCACATATCTCAACAACTCCAAAAAATATGATAGCATACTCCTCATTTGTCATAGAACCCATTCGCAACTCATAAAACACCTTAGCTTTGTCATCATAATACCTCTTAGACAAGTACTTCTTCTTGAAGAGACTTTCAAACACATGCCAAGTCAATTCATTCTCATGTATGTCCTTGACATTCTTCACATCTTCCCACCAAATATCCACTTTACCTTTGAGACTGAAAACGACTATCCTTGCTTTCATATTTTCTGAGTAATCCTGCAATCTAAATAATTTCCTCATGCCAAGCAACCAAGCCTCCACATCTTATGATTTCTTCATCTCTTCATCAAAGGTAGGTGGATTTGCCTTCTTGAACTCGTCCGAAAGGTATCCCCTGTACGGATGATGACGATGACGATCATGATGTATATCAGAACTAGAACTAGAGTAATACATGTGTCTATCACCCCTCCTATCCGAAGTGTCCAACATTCTGCCATCTCTGATAGTGTCAAATCTATCTGTCCCATGTCTACTATGAGACCTACTTCTATATGCCCCATTAGTTCTATCCTCATAGCCATGGCTGATCCGAAGAGGTCCCTATCGCGACAAATCTGATAAAATCTCTAGTAATATCACATTCACCTCTGCTTGTTTCTCTTATGCCTGCATGATTTTTTCATTGTCTTCTTTGCAACTCCTTATTTCTTCCTTCAGGCTTCTCAATGTGTTTGCCAACTTAGAAGAGTGCCCCACACCACATTACTCATCTGATGCATAGGGATATTACATGTAGTCTACCACCTTGCTAGCCATCTAATCTCTTTCCTGCAAGGCATACTATGTCAGTTAAACCAAATCACCATAAATTAACATACCTTAGCATACTTGGGAAGGATACCTTGTTTGCAAGATCATAAAATCAACATGATGCATATACAAAATAACCATAATACCATATAGGCATATCAATAAGTGCATCAATGCATAATCATCATACTAACTAGGGTTTAGTTATCAATGCAAGGCCGTATCAACAATGCATGCTATGAATTCATGCATGATAAAAACCATTACTCCAGTATAGGCATTGCCTCATGTAACTATCCACCTGCATAAGCGATGCCTCATCAACTACACATATGCATAATCACATGTAGTCAAGCATAAGCGATCAATTTTTGTGATCAACCTACAACACTAATTCATGTAATCCAATAACCAAGAATGCAACCCAATGTAAAACGATGTAATCGAGCTACATATAATTGCATAAACAGTCATATACTCATGACGATGCATTCCATAAAACTGGCATCAAGTTCCTCATGATAACCTTACTAGTACCATGTTCAATGTCATGCAATGCAACAAGCCCATGGAACACAAGTGTAAGAGACACACACACCACTGACATGCATTCATGACCAACACATTCACTTATATATGTAGCACCAAATATGACCCAAAGACAGCGTAACCATGCTCTAGTATCAATCTATGGTATCATATATGACCCAAAGAGAGCACAACCTGCTCTGATACCAATATGTAACACCCCCTCCTAGGTGTACTCAAAGAGACCATGCCAACTGTGGTAAACATGAGGAGAGATGCTACTACAATCATATTCAACCTCCTATGTCACCTTAAGGAAGTGGAATTGACAAAACATCACATACAATCATCCAACATCATCAAGAGAATCATCAGGAGACAAGTCATCCACTCAAACAACATGTCCCTGGGTCCCACTTCTGTTCTACAACTCTTAGGACATAGTCTCTCTCATGCTATGGGTAAGGGAGTGGCCAAAAACCTAAAGTCACTCTCACATGCCTGCCTTACAATGAATGTGGACCAAAATTGCTAGTTTTATTCCAGTGACCCCATGATTTAAGCCACTTTTCCAGCCCAAAATCCTGGCCTTTGCCCAAAACTTGTTGTAACTTCCAAAATTCATTAAAAACATGATAATAATCATGATCAATCAAAAATCACCCTCAATACTAGTCCTGAGAATCCCCAACCAGGATTGAAATTATGTCAAACCATTCGCATCCATGCAACCTACAAGTCTAGGATACAAGACAAAGCATAAAAAACTGAAATAACTTATGAAACACAACCAGAAGGATCACCTCCTTCTCCATTGGACTACTACATCATCAAATTACGTATTGCATCCACCCATTTAAAATCTACAAGTAAATATATGAAATAACCATGACATAAACTATCTATTTAACCATGCTTAGAACCAACATAAAACCATATAATTATCAGAGATATGGTAGCCATTAAATCCACAATTAAATCAGTGCAAAAGTAAGAGCACTTAGCTTTTATTACTCGTAGGAAAATCCCACCAAATTCTAGACTTCCGTGTACCACTTGATCATAGACATGATTGAACTAAATCTCTCTTTCATCTAGTCACCCTTGTGCCATATTCTAAGAATGAATGTGGGATCTCATAGAAGAACCAATCCAATAACAAACAATGGAATCTAGAGGTTAAACCACTTCCACCCTCACCAAGTCATGATCACACCAAAACTGGTGCTTTGATCACAACCGAATAGAACTTGGAATGTCATTTGGAATCCATCACTATCCTTGAGTAATTTTATGTCTTCTTGCCTCTCAGGCTTTACTGCAATCCAAACCCAGATCGCTAGGCCCTAAACTGAGACATCTCCCTCAGGCTTTAGCGTGTATCCCGCCAAAATGGGTCAAGGGATTCCTAGGCATTTGGGAATGAACATTGAGACCACCTCTGCCCTAGATTTTGAAATCCATCTGACAATTCCAAAGTTTAAAAATCAAAATAAACATCCCAACATACCATGGCATCCGTAAAAAGGCTAGGCTAGGCCAAAATTCACTGTCATGACCCAGAAATACCATGCCACCGACAACAAGAGATCCATACACCAACATGCAAATCCATGCATGTCAAAACCAGCTAGGAAATCACACATGAAAAATGTTAGTTGCAAGTATTCTTGCTAAAGCTTCTTCATCTTGCTTTCCTTTCCTTTCCTTTCCTTTCTGATGCAGGAGCAACCAACAACAAAGCAAACCAGAGGATCAAAATAGAGAAAAGCTTGTTTTAAATCAGAAAAGCAAATTTAAAGCGGATAAATTTTAAGTAGCTTAAAGTGGATATGTCTTGAAGAGACTTGCTATTGATAACAACCATGCAAGATTTTTGGAGAGATTTCATTGTAGAAAAACTAGGAGAAAATCTTATCAATTCTTCCTAATGCATCTTATATAAATGTAATGTAATAGGGTGTGAGATATATCTTATTTGTGAGTAAAATAGTGAGTGAGCAAGATGTAGTCAATTGTGAGCTAGGTTTTTTAATGATGAAATGCCTTAGCCTGGAATATAATTTGTTCTGTATATATATATATATATATATATATATATATATAAATATATATATATGGAAAACGTGTTCTAGTATTGTGTACGCCTACGCCTGTGTGTATGGTATAATTAAGTTAAATCTTGTGTTCAAGCTTGTTGATCCAAATATCATGTATCTGTTATATGTAAATGTTTGTTAAAGACAACATGCAGTGCAGAGGAAGATTCTGATGATGATGGAGAGATGAATGCTCTACCAGCGAAGAAATCACGAAGGAAACAGGCTCCAGGATCTTATTTTTAAAGAAATTGGGATTTTGGGCAACCCCCAAATTCCCATTTTCATCAGGTGGTATCAGAGCAGTAAGATTTTGCGGAAAGAGATACAGTTGTGTTAAATTTTATGGTGTTGCTATTGTGCAGATGGCGGCAGCGGAAAGTGAGAAGATTTGCAGCAACCTAGAGAAGGATGCCAAAAGACCGAGTGTGGGAGGGCTTGGTGAGGTATCGTGTAACAGAGGAGGCTGTTACTGCAGAGGTTGGTTACAGTGAAGGAATGAAGTGGATAAAATTGCTAAAGACCATGAGAAGCATATGACCAGAAGGTCATAAATTTTTGTGCCTCGGGAGTCTGATGCAGGAGCAACCAACAAAAAACGCAAACCAGAGGATCAGAATAGAGAAAAGCTTGTTTTAAAGCAGAAAAGCGAATTTAAAGCGGATAATTTAAAGCAGATAAGATGGATACAACCATGCACGCTTTTGGAGAGCTTTCATTGTAGAAAAACTAGGAGAAAATCTTATCAATTCTTCCTAATGCATCTTATATAAATGTAATGTGATAGGGTGTGAGATATATCTTATTTGTGAGTAAAATAGTGAGTGAGCAAGATGTAGTCGATTGTGAGCTGGGTTTTAAGGCTGAAATGCCTTAGCTTGGAATGTAATTTGTTCTGTATATATATATGAAACGTGTTCTAGTATTGTGTACGCCTACGCCTGTGTGTATGGTATAATTAAGTTAAATCTTGTGTTCAAGCTTGTTGATCCAAATATCATGCATCTGTTATATGTAAATGTTTGTTAAAGACAACATGCAGCGCAGAGGAAGATTCTGATGATGATGAAGAGATGAATGCTCTACTAGCGAAGAAATCATGAAGGAAACAGGCTCGAGGATCTTGTTTTTTTTAAAGAAATTGGGATTTTGGGCAACCCCCAAATTCTCATTTTCATCACTTTCCTTTCTTTCCCTTTCCTTTGCTCCAAACTAGAGTGATCAAAGAAAACTTTAAGTGATCAAGGGAGTAAGAGAGAGAGAGAATACTGAGAGAGCTTCAAACTTGAAGTGACAAAAGCCATGAACTAATAGTCAGAAGCCTTTTTATGAATAAGGCCTCTAGTTTCTTCATTTTCCATTATTTTCCTTCAATTTCCTCCTCACATGCAACATGTCATGCATGGAAAATTTCAGGGGCTAATATTAGCACGTGGGCTAATTTTCCATGATTTTAAAAAAAAAAAGATTCGCCAATTTCGTTTTTTTATAAAATGATTAGCCCAAATTTTACAATAGAAAATTGTTTTATCTTAAAAATTGCCAACATTATGTAGAGAGTATATATAAAACCATTATAAATTTGTATAATTTTAGAAATACGTCAATAAATATCTTATAGTTTGCATATTAAGGACTAGTGAGATTCACTAGTGTTTTAAAACTTCAAGATAATTTTCCATCCTTCAAAATTTTTCGTGATGTGACCTTTCACCTTGCCTTTCTCCTATTTTCCTTTATTTTCATAAATAAATGTGCCAAAATGCCTTAGCCTTTTCCAAAACACACATCCAGTGATCCTCACTAGGATATCTTTGCCCAACATTCATCTTGGAATATGTGTCCCTTACCCATGGTCTTATTTGGCCTTTATTAACTTTTACTACATGAAAATTTCACAAGGGCTGTTACATTTTCAGTTCTGATGAAGTTCTGTTATAATCTCCGCTAAAACATCTACTATCAAGAAAAAAAAATGTTTTAGGGAATGTTTTTTTTTACAATCTTTTCCAATTTTATAACACTAAAATCCTCCATTATAACCTCTACTAGAAGTTATTTTTCTTTTAGTGTTGGAACCTATGCACAAACTATCATTTTCAATTTCCTACACTATTCAATCCACAATCATAGGCTAGATCCATTCACAAGTGCCTAGAATGTCCATGACATATACCAAAACATTATCAAATTTGAAAGGGGTGCTTCATTTTCATATATATCAAATTAATAGATATTCAAACATTCAACACAATATAAAATACTCAGAGATTTACTACAGTATATCTCGAAATAAACATAACCTAATGTATCATGCAAACACCACACAAAACACATAAGTTGGGACAATCCATCCAACAACCATTTTATATTAATATTTAAAAGGATTTAGATGCATCATTAGAAGATAACCACTTTTACCCCAGCTCAATTCACTAGCCTAATCAGAACAACATTACAATAGTACACCACTAATCTCACATAGAAATTTCCCAACCAAACCTTGAAAAATTAACCAACCCAAATCACCTTAGTATTCACCTATTTATAGATGATTATGTGGTCCAAAACGCACCTCATTTCCATGGAAAATATTTACCATGTCCATTTAACATGGACTAGTAAATTATAATTAATATTTTCGATATAATCAAAATTGCTCTAAACGAATCATTCAAACTTAATAGCTTTTAACTTAACTGCCTTTTGCACCAATCTTTTCGTGAACTCTTTCCTTTCGTGAAAATCCAACACTTTAAATATTCTACTTCATTTTTGTGAGTTGGTAGTTCATGATATTTCCCTCTCTTCGCTTATACGCGTAACTCTGCCAAAAGTTTCAAAATTCCATCAAAATTTCTTCAAGTATTTTTACCTAAAACTGACCGCAACAAACCCCAAACACTCACACGTGGCTTGTCCCATGCCACAAAGTCAAGCTATAATGAGGATATTTTCTCCTTAGTTGTCTCCTTCAATTATTTAAGGGTATCACACACTGTGTCAACCTTGGCATGCATTTTAGTAGCACAAAAAATTAATCCTGCAATTACTTCGGTTGTCATTGCAATGGAAATACACTACTCCCCTTCTTCCAATGCAGTCTTGAATACCTAGTGTACTTCCCCCACATTTTTTGTAATCCACAATTCTTCATCTTACAAAGATTCAACCTTCCACATCAATTCCTGTTGTGTGAGCTTCATCTTTTTGATGCCCTTGTCCAACTGCACCTTCTCCTCTATGGAACTCTTCTTCTCATCCAATGACATGACACTTAGACAAGTGACGACTTTTTGGGATTTCTCTTTAGTAATTTGAATTTTTTGAGAAGTGTCCCATAGATCTTAGTTCTCTAAAAACTTTCTCCAATGATTCAACCCTTCCTCATAAGTAGTCTGACATGCATCCCCAAAACGTTCATTTGTACAAAATGGGAAATAGCTCTCTCCCCGTCTTCTTGGTGTTGCTTTTCTTCAAGTGTGGTGGATGGGTTTTACTCTACTTCAACTCGTTTTCCTTTTTTTCATTCCCTGAAAAAACTCTTTGATCTTGATCACTTGACCTTCTATGGGGTATCAACCTCCATAGGCTCATTAGCTATCTGACTATGCACTTGTGCAATTGCTTTGCACAGGTTCATTTCTTTATTTAAGGCCTATTGCTTCTAGTCTTCTAACTACATCTTCTCATGCTACAAAGATTCTTTCCTTGTATTGACCTATACGAGTTCCATTGTTGCATCCATGGAGCATGCCGACAACTCCATGGTGGCATTATTCTATAATTGATGTAAATTATCTAAAGAGAGCTTGGACAAAATTAAATCGTTGTGCGTCAAACCTCAAGAATGTTGCTACATTTCTACATTTGGGAATTCTATGGCTTGTGGTGAGGTTTGGAGTGCATGGCGATCTTAAAATGTGGCAGATGCATTCGACCATAGTTCCAATATTTCAACTGCACTCTGAGCCTCCATCTACAATTTTTTCTCAGTTGTAGCTTGCTATGTAGTTTTTAACATTCTTTCTTTCCGCAATTGTCACAATTTCTCAAGTTGTTCTAGTGCACGTTGTTAATCCTATTGTACTTTTTCTAGTGCCTCTTTCATCTGCCCATCCACTTTCTTAGTCTTCTTGATATCATCTTCAGATTGAGAGGTAACTTGGGTGATGGTTACGTACAATTCCCTTTGCTTCTTCCTATAAGAATATGTTCCTTCTTTTATACCTTTCGTTTAGGTTCTCTTCATGCTTGCATGCATTATATATTCAACTTCCTCCAACTCTATCTCTTCAAATTGGGTCTATGACTACTCTTGTTGTGGACCCTTATCTTTTTCCTACTCTGGAGAAGGTTGTGTTATTTATTTATGCTGTTGTTGTTTTGGTTATTCTCCCTGACTTTAGATTTTTTTCCAAATTCTCTACTTTGGATTCTCCTTATTTGTATTCCTTCGAGTAGCATCCCATGTATTGATATATGTCCTAACATCTTCGACAATTAATTTGTGAGGGCATTTCTCCTATTGATTGTTGGGATCCTTTGTAGCCTAATTGTATAAAAGGTGGGTATATATTTTCACGGGGACTTCACTCAATGAACCACGTGTGTTTTTGGCATATTAAAAAATATCCCTAATTTGACTACACATTGGAAAATGATTCTAAAAGTCACATTATTTAACTCCTTACCAATATGAACCCAATACACCTTCCCAATTTCAAATATCCCTAATTTTACTATATATTGTAGGTTTCCATTTTTTTGTTAACATTTTTATACCCCTTTATTTTTTTCAATAACTTTGAGCTTCATTTTTTATACCCGCCAATATAAAAACCCTTTACCGCCTATTATATGCTCAATATATTATCTCATTTTTTCCTCAATTTATATCACCCAATATGAAATCACCTAGTAGGGTAATTCTCCCATAGTGAAGCCCGTGTGATCCTTTCTAGGCACCATGTAGTAGATTCATCAAGAAATATATTTTTATACTATGTCCTAGTTTTGAGTACACAGAAAAATGAATTCTTTAGTTTTTAGAGGAGCTAGCTCTCACTACACAAAACTAGAGTCAAATTAATTAATTTTTTTTTTTAATCTTACTTTAGAGAAAAATTCAAACTTTTGTAAGTGAAGGAGCATACTTCAGACAACTCAACATTTGTAGCAACAACGATGTACCAAGGATAAAACCTCTTGGTAGGTGTAGTTGAAACTCTAGGGAATTTATGCTACAATATTAACTCATATAGATATTATAGTATACAATGACTTACAAACATCCAAAAACATGAGAGAGAGAGATAAAAAGAGAGAAAAATTAGTTCAAAATAAACTCATTTGAGCTCTTGACTTTCTCATTACATTTATGTTAAAAACCCTTTCATCAAAGTTAACACAATGAGACATATTAAGAACCCATAATAATTTTAAGCCTCTCTCTAATTCTCCAATAACTACAATACTAAATACTAAAATAATAAGAACAATGGATCTGAGTTTTATGGACCCAACTTGGGCCATAACTATGATCATTTTAGGGCTCGTAGGGACCCTAGGCATGTAGCACCACCTCTGAAATTGTCGCCATGACCATCTTGGAGTATGGTATTGCCGACAAATCTAGAGAAACCATCATAACCCAACACTAATACGAGGCTTGGCTTTTACTCGAAAGGGGAAAACATGGGAGATCTGAAGCAACTAGGGTTATAGAAAAATGCAGGGTTCATCTCTAATGGAGGGCGATAGAGGAGGGAGCTCGGCTCCCTCCTACAAAGATGCTATTGCCAGCAGAAGTAAATCACCGATGGTGAAAAGCTCAGGTTGTACGAATGAGAGGAATACAGATAATGAAAAGGAAATAGATGGGACCAAAACCAAGGAAAATAATAGCACAAAGGACAAAGAGGAAAAAGACAAAAGTCAGGGTTCAAGAGACAAAAAATAGAAAGGACCTTGCAAACCAAAAGCTGAAATCACTCCTAGAGTAATATTAAATGATCCTGCTCTGCAGGCGCACAGGGAACACATGGGGACCTACGCCATTATCTGTAAATTCATGGGACTATGACCCACTAAAAAAGCTTTACAAACGTGGATCAAGTATCACTAGAAACCCAAAGGAAGCATTGACCTACATCTTGGGTCAAAGGGATTCTTGACAGTGGTGTTCTCAAACATTGAAGATAAAGACAGAATATTCAAAGGAGGAGCCTACTTTTTTGCAACATCTAGTCTCTATATGAGGCCATGGAGGATGAACTTTGTCCCAGAGCGGGAGACTTTCTCTTCGGTTCTAGTTTAGGTAAGGCTCTATTCTCTACCTCTTGATTATTGGCAAACTGAATTGCTAGCTGCCATTGGCAATAAACTAGGATGTTTTGTCAAAGCTTCTGAAGCCGCAAGAAGAGGAAAATATACCTCTTTTGCAAGGATATGTGTGGAAATGGATCTATTAGGAGAGATTCCGGATGAAGTTATCTTGGAAGTTTTTGATGAGGAGTGGGTGCAGATAGTGGACTACAAGAATATCCCATTCAGATGTCGTAGATGCCATGAATATGGACATCTATTCAGAGACTGCCCTCTCAGTAAAGCAGACAACAAAGGTAAATTTAATACAATAAAGGACACAGAAAGCTTTCGGAAAGTCACAAGTAGAGGAAAAGGAGGAAAAAAGGGGCTAAAGAAACAACAAAACGAGGGGCAAAAGGTCAGTCAGAACAAGTTTCAAGTGCTGGAAGAGAATGAAGAAATCACAAGAGAAAACCAATATCAGGAGGAAGGTCCTAATGAAAAAGAGAAAGAAGAGGACAACAAACAACCTCAAGATATTGGTTCTCAAAAAGAGGCGATGATAAGTGAAATAGAACTGGAGATGGACCAATAAATGACCCAAAGTGAAACAGATCTGGAAGATCATGAACTACAAGAAATTCTCGATAAGGAAAACCTAGATTTGAAAGGATTCTTGATGCAGGGAACCAAAGGAGGAATAGGTTCACTGCCTCAAGAAGAATGCAACAAAATACAACAGTTGTTTTTATGGAAAACTCAGGAAAGAGGGCTAGATAAAGGTAAAAACATTCACAAACAGGAACACAGAGGGGTGAAAACAATGAAATCAACTCCAGGATTAGCTACTAGAAATCCAGGAAAGAAGAGGGGCACGAAAAAGCAAAATGAGCTCTTGATAGAGTGTGGAAAGCTAATGATAGATTCGGGTAAGATGAAAGATCTAACCAGTTACTCCTTTACAAATATTTAATTATGAAGTTCATATCTTGGAATATCAAAGGTCTAGGTAGTAAAAGAAAACAAATAATGCTAAGTAACATAATGAAACTAGCAACGCCAGACATAATCTTCATTCAGGAAACAAAATGCTCCATTCAAAAATTAAAACAAATCCATAGCAATTGGCTTAATAGATTTGAGTTTCTAGAAGTTAAAGCAGAGAACACAGCTGGGGGCATTCTCACTCTATGGAACCCCCAAAAAGTCAGTATAATAGATGCGGAAGCATCAAGAAATTATTTATCAGTAATCATTCAACCCGTGGGGGTTTCAGACACCTTCCTAGTTACAAATGTTTATGGTCCTCAACGAATAGATGAGAAACTCAGATTTCTTGACTCCCTGGTAGATCTTAGAAGAAAACATGAAGAAATACCTTGGGTCATGGGGGGATATTTTAACATGATTAAATCCCTTTCGGAAAAAAAGGAGGTACTAGAATGCTAAGTAAAGATTCAGTAGCATTCCAATCCTTCATAGAAGATATGAAACTAGTTGACTCTGAAACGCACAATGTACTTTTTCCTTCGAATAAAAAAAGAGGGGGTGAGGCATAGGTTGCCTCCAAGTTAGACATATTTTTGATCTCAAAGGAGTTGATGCTCACTAATAGAGAAATAATTGCTAGAGTTCTCCCCTTTGGAGGCTTTTATCACTAGCTGATTCAATTAGAGTTCAAGGGGATCGATTCTCCCAGGAATAGACCCTTCAGATTTGAGAATATCTAGCTCTCCCACCCAGATTTCATCAACAACATTGAAAAATGGCAGTCCGAAGATCTGCAGATCCAGGGCACTAAAATGTTCCTCCTTCATAAAAGATTAAAGCACATGAAACTCAGACTCAAAGAATGGAACAAGAAGGATTTTGGTAATATTTTCGTAGACAAAAAATCAGTGGAAATAAAACTACAGGAACTAAACCAAGCATTGATCATAGATGGTTTTTATAAAGTAAAAAATGAGCAAGTTGATAAACACAACCAAGAATGGGAGAATGTATGAAAACAGGAGGAAATCTTTTGGAGACAAAAGTCTCGAGTTCAATGGCTAAAATAAGGGGAATGAAATACCAAATTTTTCCACAGATCCACCATGGCCAATAGAGCGCACAATAGAACTTCTTCGATATTGAATGAAAATGGGAAGCTTCAGACCTCTCATAAGAATATCGAAGCTGTGTTGGTTTAGCATTTCAAAGGTATCACTAAGGAAAATAATCTAGAAAGAGAACAATGAATTAAGGAAATTACAAAAAATATCCCTAAAATGGTGTCTAGAGAGGATAATTTTAACCTGAATAAACCAGTAACTAAAGAGGAAGTCAGTGAGGTTATCAAAGATATGTAGAATGGAAAAGCTCCAGGACTAGATGGTTTTAATGTAGAATTTTTTATGGCCTGCCGGAATGTTGTCAAACAAGATATTTTGAATGTTGTAGAGGACTCCAGAAGAAGCAGGACTATTCCAAAAGCCCTCAACACCTCCTTCATCTCCCTAATCCCCAAACAAGATTCAGCCCTGACTCCTGATAAGTTCAGACCCATTATTTTATGCAATGTGGTTTACAAAATTATATCCAACATTTTGGCTAGCAGACTCAAACCTCTTCTTCCTTCTTTAATCTCAGGGGAACAATCTGGTTATGTGGAAGGAAGACAAATCCTAAACAACATTATTCAAGCCCACAAGGTAGTTCATACGCTAGCCAACAAAAGGCATGCTGGTATGATCATGCAATTAGATATTGCGAAAAAGTATGACAAGGTGAACTGGATTTACATCAAGAAGGTCCTTATTGCTTTTGGTTTCGATCACAACTGGGTTAGATGGGTTATGGCTATGGTTACTTCTTCCAGCTTTTCAATTTTGGTGAATGGCTTGCCCTCATAGATCTTCACTCCTTCCAGAGGCCTCAGGTAAGGAGACCCACTCTCTCCCTTTCTATTTATACTCATGATGGAAGGACTGGGCAGATCCATTAAACAAGCCAAAGCCTTGGGAAAGATAAAGGGCCTCGAATTATCGGAGAATGGTCAGGAAATTACTCACCAACAATTTGTGGATGACACCATGCTGCAAGGTATCCCCACAGTTAAAGAAACTTCAGCGTAAAAACAAATCTTCAATGACTTTGCCTTGGATACAGGTATGGAAGTTAATCTCTCCAAGTCAAAAATAATTTTCTTAAATACTAACATTGCAATTCAAAGGAATATATCCAAAATTATGGGATTTCAAAGGGATTCCCTCCCTTCAAAGTATTTGGGAATTCCCCTTACAGCTAGACCATTGCACAAAAGCATTTGGGAACCAATGCTCAACAAGATGCAAGACAAAGTAAAAAATTGGACTTTCATATCATTGAACCTAGCTGGTAGGTTCATTCTGACAAAGATCATTTTGCAATCTATCCCTGTTTTATTTTTATCAGCCCTTCCAGCTCCCAAAGGGGTCTTACAACAATTCAGGAATATCCAGAGAGAATTCCTTTGGGACAAGGAGGAAACAAGGAAGAAATGGGCTGTTGTTTCTTGGGATAAAATCTGTAAACCCAAAAGTCACAGAGGTCTAGGCTTAGATGATCAGGAGATTCTAAGTAACGTTTTAGGAGCCAAGCTCTGGTGGAGGTGGGTTAAAGAAAAAAGGCTGAATGGGCTAAAACCTAGAAAGAAAAATATGCAAGCTCCTCGCAAACAAGTGATCTTATAAGAATGCCTGGAAACATAAAAGACTCTTACATCTGGAATAAAGCTTAGGTAAATAGAAGCCTAGTACAAAACAAGAGTTTCTAGGAAATCAGAGCAGGAGATCTAGCTCTCTTTTGGGAAGACAAATGGAAATAAGAACCAACGCTGATAAGAGAGGACTTTACAAGCCTCAAGTAGGAAATAGACTCCCAAGGATTAATAAAAGTTAAAGATTTATGGAATCTTCCTCATGACTCTGAAAAGTGGAGAAACTAGAGAAGCATAGACTGCAGAGAGGACAACCCCATAAAAATAAAAGTAGAGGAACTCATGAGCATGTTAAAACAAAGGAAGATCTTGGTAACAGATGGGCAGGATCAGTTAAGATGGGGCCTCAATAAAGAAGGTACCTTTAATATTAAGGAAGCAAAAAGAATTATCCTGAACCTAGATCCCTGTGTTTTGGCGAAATCCTGGCAACAACTTTGGAGCCACCAAGGGTGGATGAAGATCAAGCTTTTCATGTGGTTAGTTCATCACAACAAAATATTAACTTGGGATAATATTCAAAATAGGGGGGTTATTGGGCCTTCTAGATGTCAGTTATGTGAAGCTCAAGAAGAGACAATGGAGCATATTCTCAATAGCTGCACCTACACCTCCTGGCTGTGGGATTCTTTTGACACCATTTTTCAACAAACAGACAGAGATAAGGGTAGTATCATTAATACCCTGAACAAGTGGAGAAAAAACTTTTCAAAGAATGAGATCCTCAATTTGGCCTGGACCTTTACGCCAAGCTTCATTATCTGGAATGTTTGGAAAAAAAGGAATAAAAGAATTTTCAAGGAAGAAAAAACTACTCCTCTTTGCCTGATGGATCTGATCTTGAACAGATTAAGGAGACAATTTCCACCACTGTGCGCACTTATCCCAAGAATCCTCCCACAAAGAATGAATTGAGAACTCTCAGGCATCTGGGAATGCAAGAGATCATTCACCATGGACTAAGCAGAAAGGAAAGAGATTTGGAAACAGAAAAGGAGTTCTAGCATCCTCCACAGAAAGGTTATCTAAAATGCAATATTGATGTTGCTTCAAAAAGCAACCCTGGAACAGCAGGTTATGGAGGGGTGTTAAGAGATGAAGAAGGAAACATAATCTTTAGATTCCACTGCCATTCAGGCATAGCCACCAACAATATGGCTGAATTAATGGGATTGGAACAATGTCTAGAGCTTCTTAAACTAAATCACAGCTCAAATGTCATTATCGAAGTAGACTCATAGATCTCTATAAATGCGGTTAAGAGAATCAGTTGTGGAACAGTGCCGAAAAGGGTCTCAAAACACTGGAGACTAATACAAGTGTACCAAAGAATTCAAAAACATCTCCTGAGTCTTCAAACTGTTAGCTTCAATCATGTTCAACGAAAAGCCAATAAATTAGAGGATATACTGGCCAACCAAGGAGTGATTAATTCAGAATGCAGGATTGAGATGAAGTGGTAGGAGATGTCTCAGAGCAAATTAAAAGCTCTTTGCAATGAACAAGCGGTAGAGGATAGAGAAATTTTTAGACATTGGGCCAAAGGGAAAGGCACAGAATGAAGCTCTATAAGCAAGTTCAAATACAATACTTTGGTTGGTACCTTGAAGAAGGGAAAACTTAGAGCAGTTACATTATCCTTGGGTGTAAGTCAACTAGTCTCCTTTTTCCTTCAAATTGAAACATAGGGTTTAATTTACATTCAACGACTATTTCTGATGTGAATTCTGAAGCAAGCTTTCACGGGAGGATGGCTGGATCTTTCCAGCATCGGAAATTCTCCTACAATCCTCTTACAGAATGGAAAAACAGGCTTTGAGCGGTTTCTAGGCGATTGATGGGCTTTTGAATGGTAAGTGGTATGGGATTTTTGAGAGCAGTTCCACTAGGCTCTCAACACGTGGCAAGGGTGTGGTAAGGAATACCACCCTCCATCACACATTAAAGCTCCAACATCTTGGCTATGTGATTTTTCTCTGAGTAGTTCATTTTTGTAGAGGGATTTGACGGTCAGATTTGGCCGTGCTATTTTGTGGGGCAGCTATTCCTATCAAGCTATTCGAGATAGTGACGTGAGGGGTAGCAGAGTTTGACTTTGGGTTAAAAAATCATAATGGTTAACCGAAGGCACTATTTGAGAGGTTAGCTTATCTTTTAGTAGAATGGAGGGTCATATCTACGACAGAATGCCCTTGATATTTCTGAAGTACATGATAAAGTTAGGTTTTTTGTATATACTGTAACGTTACTTTTGGTTTTTTGGAATAGAAGGATCATCTCTTTCTTCAACAAAAAAAAAAATTACTAAAATAATAACAATAAATGAAAAGATAATTGCATTGATAACAAATGACTACACTATTTTCTATGTCATATCCTAACGGTAAATATATTTTTAAGGATATTTTGCAACACTTAAAGATGAAGCTAAAACTTTACACCATTAATTTATCTTAGAATAAAATTTATATTTTTTTCTTGATTAAAATTTGTATGAATTAATGAATTGAAAAAAGCTTCATTACTATATATTAAATAATTTATACTTATACATTACACATCTTATAATAATTTTGTCAAGTCTATTACCATATTTTAATTTAGAAGTTTTCATTAGGTAATGTGGTTAAGGTTTGGAATTCATAGTACTTAAGAGGAGAGACAAAAAAAATCCAAGCATGTTAAGGGTTGATGTGACCCAGTGATGAAAATGGGAATTTGGGGGTTGCCCAAAATCCCAATTTCTTTAAAAAACAAGATCCTCGAGCCTGTTTCCTTCGTGATTTCTTCGCTGGTAGAGCATTCATCTCTCCATCATCATCAGAATCTTCCTCTGCACTGCATGCTGTCTTTAACAAACATTTACATATAACAGATACATGATATTTGGATCAACATGCTTGAATACAAGATTTAATTTAATT
>APFE031469472.1:124465-134606 GCA_000404065.3 Pinus taeda
CAATCGACTACATCTTGCTCACTCACTATTTTACTCACAAATAAGATATATCTCACACCCTATTACATTACATTTATATAAGATGCATTAGGAAGAATTGATAAGATTTTCTCCTAGTTTTTCTACAATGAAAGCTCTCCAAAAAGCTTGCATGGTTGTTATCAATAGCAAGTCTCTTCAAGACATATCCACTTTAAGCTACTTAAAATTTATCTTCTTTAAATTCGCTTTTCTGATTTAAAACAAGCTTTTCTCTATTTTGATCCTCTGGTTTGCTTTGTTGCTGGTTGCTCCTGCATCAGACTCCCGAGGCACAAAAATTTATGACCTCCTGGTCATATGCTGGTCATATGCTTCTGCTGGTCTTTAGCAATTTTATCCACTGCATTCCTTCACTACAACCAACCTCTGCAGTAACAACCTCCTCTGTTACACGATACCTCACCAAGCCCTCCCGCACTCGGTCTTTTGGCATCCTTCTCTAGGTTGTTGCAAATCTTCTCACCTTCTGCTGCCATCTGCACAATAGAAAGACCATAAACTCTCCATCTTTAACACAATTGTACCTCTTTCCGCAGAATCTTACTGCTCTGATACCACCTGATGAAAATGAGAATTTGGGGGTTGCCGAAAATCCCAATTTCTTTAAAAAAAACAAGATCCTCGAGCCTGTTTCCTTCGTGATTTCTTCGCTAGTAGAGCATTCATCTCTTCATCATCATCAGAATCTTCCTCTGCGCTGCATGCTGTCTTTAACAAACATTTACATATAACAGATGCATGATATTTAGATCAACAAGCTTGAAGACAAGATTTAACTTAATTATACCATACACACAGGCGTAGGTGTACACAATACTAGAACACGTTTCATATATATATATATACAGAACAAATTACATTCCAGGCTAAGGCATTTCAGCCTTAAAACCCAGCTCACAATCGACTACATCTTGCTCACTCACTATTTTACTCACAAATAAGATATATCTCACACCCTATTACATTACATTTATATAAGATGCATTAGGAAGAATTGATAAGATTTTCTCCTAGTTTTTCTACAATGAAAGCTCTCCAAAAGCGTGCATGGTTGTATCCATCTTATCTGCTTTAAATTATCCGCTTTAAATTCGCTTTTCTACTTTAAAACAAGCTTTTCTCTATTCTGATCCTCTGGTTTACTTTTTTTGCTGGTTGCTCCTGCATCACCCTGACTAGATAAAATACCCACATAATTTTGATGGATTAGGCGTGAATGAATTCTACCATGACACCACATCATTGTATCTCCCACACCACTCAAGGCTTCAAATAATAGTTGGCTCACCCTTGATTAATCCATTGCATGCATACCATAATTGTGAAGAGTGTGAGAGATAAGAAAGTAACTATCATTATGAAATATTATGTAAAGAAAACTTGTTCTATAATAATGCAACTTCAAATGTCATGTAATTGAACTCCCAAGATGATTTCTTAATTGATATTGACAATGTAATCTTTATCCATGTTGATCTTCCCCTCCATTCATTTGCTATCTCTACCATTCATGTGTGTAGGAATAGCTTCATGGCTTCTAGATTTACCTTTGTTTAGATTGTTCTTTTCCATTTTATTAGCGTCTTGATAGGGGGAGTCAATGCACAAATCAACAATTCACCATTCGCCTATGTCTCCTTATCCTATGTTATCTTCATCTTATTCAACACTTGTAAGGCCAAGGTATGACCTACCTGATTTGGCTGGAATTCTAGTATATGTTGGCTTGTGAGGTCTCTACTCTAAGATCACTTATTTCAACATTTCATTTCTCAAGTTAGGGAAGATTCCCTAAGGTGGTTAAGGGCATATTGGATAGATACTTGAAGTATAAAGAGGGAAAAATATTCACTTTTTCACTCGATGTTGGTGATTGTATAGTATGAATAGGAGCGTCAAGGAGATGCCATAATATTTCATATATTTTGGCATAAAGCATGTAAACATTTGTAATTTATATTATAATCACCATGATATAAGAAAATTAAAGGCAAGGTACCTCATTGAATGTTGGTTTTATGTTAAATATTTGAAGTTAAATATTTATTTCTTTAAAATAAGTAATTTTGGATTATATGCTCATCATAATTATCTATCGTTACCTTTGTTTTAAATTATTATCATTAATGTTAATTATAAAAATAATTAATATATTGCATATTATACATCTTTTTCATACCTCTCATAAAGGATTGAACCTTGGTAGTAGAGATAACAACTATTCTACCTGAACCACTTAAAATAAATCAGATTTGAATTAGAAGAATTAATATATGAGTTAAACATATACATAGATTTAAAAAAAATGTAACAAGATTCTTAACTATAGAGATTCAACCCCACATTACCATGGAGATTTTTAACTTGTAAATAATCATTGTTATGATATCATGGAACAATACTATGGCTTACTAATACCCCACATGACCAAAAAAAACTACAAGTCATGTTTATATGACAATTTTTTTAATTAACAAATATAATCAAAAGGCTAGAAAGGGAATAAGTACTTTGAGATAAGTATCAACCTTTGATCGTCAAGTCCTTCTAGCACAATTGTTTGTGGATGGGCCTCGTTAGAAAGGCGACCAAAGATCAAGCCTCATGGAGGTTGTTGCGACCATGATATGGGGAGGAGACATGCTAACAAATCTAGTTAGCTTACGGTTGGTGTGACCCAGGCCAGGTGCGATCCCCAGTTGTCTTTGACAAATTAGATGCCCCTGGGTCATAGTTTCTAAAGCCACAAGTCAAGCTTGGAAGATCATATACAACTTGACAATGGAAAAAAAATTATCAAGCCACAAATCAAGCTTGGAGGATCACACACAACTTGACAAAGGAAAAAACCCCAGGTGACTTTGATGAATTAGATGCCCCTGGCTCGCAATTTCTCAAGTCACAAGTAAAGCTTGGGAGATCACACAACTTGACAAAGGAAAAAAAAAATTATCAAGCCACAAGTCAAGCTTGGAGGATCACACACAACTTGACAAAGGAAAAAATAGTATCGACCTTTGGTCTATGACTACCACTAAAAATATTCTAGAATATTTTGTGGAGGTTATACATCTACCATCCACATAATGATTATTGAAATAATGCTTTGAGAATTGTAATTTGATTATCAATAATTATTAGATGGATGGGAGGATTTAACTTGCATGGAATATACTAAAATATTCTTAACGGTACACAAATCAAGGTTGAGATTTACCTCCCCTTTTTTGCTCCTTTAATTAAATTGACTAATTAAAAAAATGTTATTTGAACAACTACCATATCAAATGAGTTGTGGTTTTTTAGGCATGTAGTATTAATAAGCCATGGTATTACAATAAATTATTTAAGTATGGTAAAGTGGAGATAAATCTCCATAAATAATAATTTTGTTCCATGTTTTTAATAATAATAACAATAATTTAAAATAAAATTATAACTTAGTTAGTTTTATGATTTTTTAAATTTGAACAACCTCAAATATATTAGGAAATCAGTACTTTGATACTTATTATTGGCTAATTCTTATAACTACCATTTAAATTATATGGTTGCAATAGATATATATAACATTCCCATATCCCAGAAAATCACATCTCGCATATTTTTAAACAAAAAACAAAAATGGTAATTAATAACGACACCTTACAAATAAGCTTTTTTATGAAAAAAAAATAAAAAAATAAAAAATGGTAACTAATAAGGACATCTTATAGATATACTTTGATAGTGCATCATAGAACATGAAACATTGAGAAGAATTTTAAATTTTCTAAAAATTTTCCCTAAAATTTGATATAAAACAAATTCAAAAATATTATATTTCAATACTGCTTTAAAATTTGAAGCATCACAAATTCAAAATTTTAATAATTCAATATTGTCGAAAAGTTTGATGCATCGTAAATTCAAAATTTTAGTAATTCAATATGGATAATGAATACAAGATTCTAAAATTTGATGGATGATGGATAATAAATTAAAAATGTTGTAGTTTATTAGAGTGTTTTTGTGTCTGGAAAATTATAGAAATTTTAGTAAGGTTTTAATAAAAATATTTTTGTAAATAGACAATTGTCAAATTTGATAGTTTTAAGTGTTTTAAAATTTTTTAAGGATATTGAATCTATTTTCATTATGGAAAGATATAATTCAAATACCACTAAAAAATTAATATATTTTACCCCAATTCCACATTTTTTTTTAAAGGTGGAAGCGATTCCTTCGTCTGTATAGACACTTCCATTAAAAAATTTAGTTACTCAATATCAATATGGATCATCCAATAGATGCACAAGGAGATTGCCATTAAGAACATGATGAAATAGAGTGTCTGCTTACAAATTTTTTACCAAGTCGAACTGCAAGCTCGTAATACGAAACGATAAGAAAACCGAAAAAATATATTTACAGCTTTTCACTCCAATTAGTTGATATAACCTATGTTCCCTACTATTTTTGGGATCCCTGAGCAACTGTGCCATCAACTTTCTTCCAAACAGCAGCCACGGTGGCCATAGAGGTGTATGAACTTCCTCCTTTCCAGCGTTGAGTTCCATCCGCATGAGAGAGGAAGCCGCCGGTGGATGGATGAGAAAGAACAAGTATCTGAGGCATCCATGAAGGAACCCTACGCAATGCCCAGAGGAACCGCTGCCCGGAGGCTTGAAGCCCCAAAGAAAGTTCCCTAATCTGATCATCCGACAAGTGGTTCTGCTCTCAAAGGAAACGAACAGAACTGACGACGCAGGTTGCCCGTCTAGCCATTTCAGGCACTTTTTGTCGGGTTCAGATTCTAGCTGAGACGAAGATACAATCGGGCCGATCGGATAAATTGAGGGCACTTGCGAAGAACTCAGAACCTTTCCTTCCACGAGAGCTTTTACTTGTTCCGCCTCCATATCATAGCAGTTATTTATGAGAATTCCGCATGCTTCTCGAAGTCGAGGGGAATGTTGAAGGAAAAGGTTGAACGAAACATTATCAGATCTGTCTTGGAGGTGGCTCGGCAGATATCTCCCGAGAATTGGTGGAAGGCCGGGCACTTCAATTGGGAAATCAACGTCTTTGAATGAGATTTCAATTTCTTGGAGAAGTGTGGGAAGGTGCAGCATGATGCAGAGGAGAGAAGCCGAAGAAGTGAAGAAACTGTAAGAAGTTATGTCTAGTTTGGTGGTGACATCGAACATACAGGAAATATCAGCGATGAACGCACATACAGGAAACGGAAAGGTTCTAAGAGCAGCGTCCATAAATATTTTAGCCTTCTCCATAAGTAAAGACAGGTGAGTTCGGGTATCCATGTTTGGCTGATCCCATTCAATCTCTGCCCCGGGAAGCCCTAAGAACTGGATCATGCCCTCAGCCGAAGACGCCAGGAGCTGCATATATGCGATTTCGCTATGACAGACTCATCCACTTGAGAGTAGTGAAGGTGACGGAGAAGCCCTAGTTGAGTGTCAGCCGCTTTGAAAACTCAACTAGTGGTATGAGATGATCCATGCCATGCCACGGAAAAATTGACACACGAGGCCTCTGGTTCTCCATTTATGTCGCTCTGTATTTTCCTCTAACCAGGGAACACACTAGGAATTATCCTCATAATTTTGAAAATTGTCTGGCGGCTACTGCTTTAAATTTTGATCCATAATTATTCAACTTTGTATTTCTACAACTTTGTATTTCCATCATAGAAGTTGAAAATGAGAAGGTTGACTTCATAAAGCTTCAAGTACAAGAAAAGGATGAAGAGCTTGCCAAGCTTAAGAAGGAACTTGATCAAAGCAAAAAGAAGCATCATGAAGAAGTCATATCCATGAAAGATTAATTGAATAAAGCAAAGAAGCAAGAAGATACCTTGTCAAGTCAACTTGAACAAAGGCACAAGAGAGTGAACAAACTTGTAGAAGAGATTGGACAGTACAAGGTAGAGGTCTCCTCCCTTAAGTCTGAATTACAAGAAGCCAGGAAGTAGCCACAAGGAGCTGAAAATAAAATGGAGAGTGTTGGGGAACTTTTGTGGTAAAATCCCAAAAATAATAAAAAAAAAACTTGCACACAGAGACAATGCTCTGTTTCACCACAAGATTTTTAACACAACGGAAACATAAAAAAATTTCTGAGCAGCAGGCACAGTTTTTATACACCAAGGATTTCTATTCATAAAAGGATTGCATTATAATCTTCCTCTCACAGAGGGATTCACAATTCACTGGAGTGTGAAAATTACATATATATTTCTCAAGCTGTTGCGTGGATTCCTTTTCAAATTGCATTTCAACCAAGCAAAATTACATATATATATGACTACCAAAAAACTTACATCCGTTTTTACTTGCCATGCTGCCGTAAAAGAAGATAATAAAAATTAAATGGTTTTACTGGCATTTACTTGTGCCTATACTCCCGCTGAAATAAAAAATGATAAAATTAAAAACTTCACCAAAACTTACCAACCCTCAGTAAATTTGCATTTACTGATTTACTGACATAAACGGAAGTAAAGAAACTTTTACTTCACGTCAAATTTATTTTCAGCAGGCTTGTACTTCAATCAGTATTCAAATTGACTTAGGAAACTCATCGGGTCCGAGCTCGCATGGCACACATATATGCAAAATTTGTGCACCCATGGTTTCCCCGATTGCGAAAATACTGTGGACTCGATAATCTATCAAAAAGGATTAATACCATCGTCGGGTCCGGGTTATCAGCGATTGCACACTTATAAAAAGTTATGCTCCACTTAAGAATGCCGATAGCGATATGCCGATGCGATATCGGTGATTGCATATCGCAAACAACAAAAAAAACTTTATATCTCCCTCATTGCCATTTCGCCGAACTGCTCATCGCCGAAATGTTCATCGCTGAAGTCGCTGGGATCGCTGCACTCCTTTACCCGATCCGCAGTTGGAATTACACTTTCAACACTCCCCTTTAATTTCAACTGCTGGGCATTCAATCATACCCAAACACTTCCTCAAAAATTCAAAGCTTTTCTGATCCAATGGCTTTGTTAAAATGTCTGCAACCTGTTCTTGAGTCCTGCAATGTTCTAGGACAATTTCTCCATTGTTCACCAATTCTCTGATGTAGTGAAACCTTGTATCAATGTGTTTTGTTCTCTTATGAAACACTGAATTCTTTGATAATGCAATAACTGAGCTATTGTCACAAAAAATCACTGTTGCTTTTTCCTGCTCTCGGCCTAAGCTCCTCAACATTCTTCTCATCCACACTGCTTGGCATGTTGCTACTGTAGCTGCCACATATTCAGCCTCTGCTGTAGACAATGCTACAATGGACTGCTTCTTAGAAGCCCATGAAATGGCTCCTAAACCCATGTGAAAAACATAACCGGAAGTGCTTTTCTGGTCATCTATACTTCCAGCCCAATCACTATCAGTGTATCCAACCAAATCTGAATGTTCTGAGACATTATATAAAATTCCAAACATTTTGGTACCTTTGGCATACCTCAAAATTCTTTTTGCTACCTGCCAATGTGCCTCCTTTGGCCTCTCCATGAATCTGGAAATTAAAATAACAGCATACATAATGTCAGGCCTAGTTGCTGTTAAATACATAAGGCTGCCTACAATACTCTTGTACAAACTAGGATCAAAATCCTTACTGCTGTCCTCTCTGCTGAGTTTTAATCCCATTACTGTGGGAGTGATCGCTTCCTTGCATTCTTGCATGTTAAATATGCTCAATACTTGATTTACATATCTTGCTTGTGAGATAAAAATTCCTTTTTCATTTTGATCTACTTCTATTCCTAAGAAGTATCTCAACAAACCCATGTCAGTCATCTCAAATTCATCTTTCATGACTGATTTGAAATTTTTAATGAGGTAGTCATCATTACCTGTAAAAATCACATCATCAACATATAACACAATAATTAAAATCTTACCATCATTTCCTTTGATGTAGACGGTGGGTTCTCCCTCACATTTGTCAAACTCATTTTCCAGTAGATAGAAATCTATCCTACTGTACCACACTCTTGGCACTTGCTTCAACCCATAAAGAGATTTCTTCAATCTGCATACTTTGTGTTCTTGGCCTTTCTTTTCATAGCCTAAAGGCTGTTCAATATAGACCTCCTCATTTAACACTCCATTTAGGAATGCTGACTTCACGTCCATTTGGTAAACTTTCCACTTGTTTTGTGGTGCTATGGACAACACTGCTCTGACGGTTTCCATTCTTGCAACCGGTGTGAAATTTTCCTCATAGTATCTCCCATACTGCTGCTTGTATCTCTTGACAACCAGCCTTGCCTTGTGTCTTTCAATTTTGCCTTCACCATTGCACTTGGTTTTATAAACCCATTTAACTCCAATGACTTCCTTACCTTTTGGTAACTCAACCAAATCCCAAGTTTTGTTTCTCTCTATGGCATTCATTTCCTCATCCATAGTTTCTATCCATTTCTTATCTTTGATTGCATCTTCGAAATGAATAGGATCAACAACATGACAATACAAGGCAAATAAGGAATTCATTCCTTCATCATAAATGTCACTCAAATTTCTAAATTTCTTACCTCTTTCATTCGGTGTGCAAGTGCTTGAAGATGCGCTTGAATTTTCACTTTGTGGTGTGCTTGGAGAAGCACTTTCATTTCTCCTCAAGGGTGTTCCTTGCTGTCCTTGTGCTGGCGCTGCTGTTTGGGGATGTATTTCAACCATCTCCTCATCATCTTCATCACGAGACAAACAGTTTTTAACATTCACTGTTTTCTCTATGCTTCCATCCCAAGCTTCCTCCTCAATGAATTCAACATCTCTACTCACAAAAAACTTCTTGGTAGATGGGATATACAATCTGTAAGCTTTGGATTCCTCACTGTATCCATGAAAAGACATTTCTCCCCTTTGCTGTCCAACTTTCTTCTTAGCTGATCTGGAATGTGTGCATAAGCCACACATCCAAAAACTTTCATGTGGGTGACTCCTTTCTTTCTCCCACTCCATGCTTCTTCCGGCACTTTATTCATCAGTGCTTTTGTAGGACACCTATTCAAAA
This sequence comes from Pinus taeda, assembly GCA_000404065.3. Taxonomy (NCBI): domain Eukaryota; kingdom Viridiplantae; phylum Streptophyta; class Pinopsida; order Pinales; family Pinaceae; genus Pinus; species Pinus taeda. The sequence continues at coordinate 133,547 of APFE031469472.1, forward strand.
TATACGCTGCACAATTTACAGCTCCAGCCCAATAATCATTTGGCAAATGCTTTGCCTTCAACATGCTCCTTTCCATATCCATGATAGTCCTGTTCTTCCTTTCAGCAACTCCATTTTGCTGTGGGGTGTACCTTGCTATAAATTGCTTATGAATTCCATTTTCTCTACAAAATCGTAGGAATTATTTAGAGATATATTCACCTCCTTTGTCAGTTCTCAAAACTTTGATATGTAGCCCCCTTTGGTTTTCCACAAGTGCTTTGAAATTTCGGAATTTTTCAAACACTTCACTTTTGTTCTTTAGAAAATAAGCCCAAGTTTTTCTAGTAAAATCATCAATGAATGTTAGAAAATATTGGCTGCCTGCTAGTGATGGGGTTTGCATCGGTCCACATACATCTAAGTGGACAATCTCTAAGGGTGCCTTTGCCCTTATGCTTTTCCCTGATGGAAAACTTTCTCTGTGTTGTTTTCCCAATATGCAACCTTCACAAAGGCTGTCTGGTTTCTCTATCAATGGTAATCCTCTTACCATTCCTATTCTGCTCAACAAATTAAGACCTCCAAAGTTGAGATGTCCAATCTCAAGTGCCACAACCAATTTTCATCCTTTGGCACACTTTGGAAAGCCTCTTGGGTAACTGCTGCAATCACTTCTGTGTTTTTCAAGTCTTCCCTTATTCTAAGAGGGAACATCTTGTTCCTTGTCATCTTCACTTCAACAATACATCTTTTTCTGGGTGCTATATCCATGATGGTGCATACATCATTCTTAAAGTAAACATTGTACCCCTTATGGACAAGCTGTCCAATACTCAAGAGGTTACATCTCATTCCAGGGACATAGTAGACATCTGCTATGGTTTTCTTTTCACCCTTCTTTGTAAATATTTTGACTTCTCATTTTCCCATAACAGAGATTTTACTATCAGTCCCAAGTGTGACTTGTGACTTCACACTTTGATCTAAAGCAGAAAACAAAGCTATGTTTCCTGTCATATGGTTGCTACAACCGGAATCTAGAAACCATATATCTTCACTGTTTGTTTCAACCATGTTA
>APFE031469472.1:135089-154420 GCA_000404065.3 Pinus taeda
TTGGTTCTGATCTGAAATTGCTGGCCTCATTCCCTTGAGCATTTGCTGGACTGTTCCTTCCACCTCTGTTCTGGCTTCTGCCTCTTCCTCTTTTGTTTCCTCTGCCTTGACCTCTTCCTCTTCCAAAGGACATCTGGGTCTTGAAGGCTTGCTCTGGAGATGAGTTTTCATTTCTATTCAACCTCTGCTCATGAGTTATCAGTGATGCATGAAGTTCATCAACTGAAAAGTTTGAGAGATCCTTTGTCTCTTCTATGGTGGTGACAATCACATCAAACTTTGAGGGTAGGACCCTCAAAAGTTTCTCCACAATCCTCCTTTCTTCAATGGTTTCTCCATGAGTCCTCATATGTGTGATCAGACCAATTACTTGTGTGAAGAAAGTCAATGTTGTCTGACTCCTTCATGCACAGGTTCTCAAAATCTCTCCTCAGCAACTGTAGTTTTGCTGTCTTCACTTTCTCCATGCCTTGATAGGCTGTCTTGAGGGTCTGCCATGCTTTCATTGCGATGTCTTAGCTGCTGCTAACCTTGGAAACACACTCTGGTCTACTGCTAGATACAACAACACACGGGCTTTTGAATCCTTCTTCCTATTTCTATTCAGCAGATCCTTATCTGCTGGATTTAATCTATTAAACTCATTTTCATCTGCTGGTTCTTCAAAACCATCTTCAACTATTTCCCATAAATCTTGAGAGGCAAACAGGGCTGTCATAGTTATTGCCCAATAGTCATAGTTTTTCCCATTAAACTGTGGGAGCTGGCTGTTAAACATACCCATACCAGTGCTAGTGCTGGCCATTCCTTGCATCCTTAGTTATGCTTCAATTTCTTGACTGTGTATTTTAAGACAACTGACTACTTCTTCAACAGTAACACAAAAAAAATTGGTCTGAGAAATACCTGGATTCTTTTGCCAGAGATTTCACTTTGCTGGAGAAACTGCTGCAGCAAGAAATTCCTTCCTTCAACTTCTTTGATGTCTTCAAAGAGCCTGAACTAGCTGTGATACCACTGTTGGGGAACTTTTCTGGTAAAATCCCAAAAACAATAAAAAAAAACTTGCACACAGAGATAATGCTCTGTTTCACCACAAGATTTTTAACACAACGGAAACATAAAAAAAATTCTGAGCAGCAGGCAGAGTTTTTATACAGCAAGGATTTCTATTCATAAAAGGATTGCTGTTACAGATTATAATCTTCCTCTCTCACAGAGGGATTCACCAAATTACAATTCACTGGAGTGTGAAAATTACATATATATTTCTCACGCTGCTGCGTGGATCCAGAATATTACATACGCACTGCTATGCATTCCTTTTCAAATTGCATTTCAACCAAGCAAAATTACATATATATATGACTACCAAAAAACTTACATCCGTTTTTACTTGCCATGCTGCCGTAAAAGAAGATAATAAAAATTAAATGGTTTTACTGGCATTTACTTGTGCCCATACTCCCGCTGAAATAAAAAATGATAAAATTAAAAACTTCACCAAAACTTACCAACCCTCAATAAATTTGCATTTACTGATTTACTGACATAAACTGTGGTAAAGAAACTTTTACTTCAAGTCAAATTTATTTTCAGCAGGCTTGTACTTCAATCAGTATTCAAATTGACTTTGGAAACTCATCGGGTCCGAGCTTCATCGCATGGAACACATATATGCAAAAGTTGTGCACCCATGGTTTCCCCGATTGCGAAAATACTGTGGACCCGATAATCTATCAAAAAGGATTAATACCATCGTCGAGTCCGGGTTATCGGCGATTGCACACTTATAAAAAGTTATGCTCCACTTAAGAATTCCTATAGTGATATGCCGATGCGATATCGGCGATCGCATATCGCAAACAACAAAAAAAACTTTATATCTCCCTCATTGCCATTTCGCCGAACTGCTCATCGCTGAAGTCGCTGGGATCGCTGCACTCCTTTACCCGATCCGCAGTTGGAATTACACTTTCAACAGAGAGCAGTCAAGCAAAGAATGAAGAAATCTTCAAAATGAAGTCAGATATCATCTCCCTTAAAATAGTAGCGGCTGAAGCTACTTGTCGCAAGGAAGAAACTGAGGAACAACTTACAAAGAAGAATAATGAGTGTGAAAGATTGGAAGAAGAGATTGTCCTCCTCAGGAAAAAGGTTGAAGGGATGAACAAAATCATGAAGAGCTCTCAAGCCTTGGATGACATGCTCAGCTATCACAGATGTCCATCTGATAAATCAAGACTCGGGTATGCAGATGAACCCTCAAACAAGAATGAAAATGCTTTAAGCAAGAGAGATGTGAAGAAGCTAGAAAGAAATTGTGATGCTCCTAGTTCCAGCAATGGGAAGGAGAAAAATCAAGGCTACAATAGAAGAAATCCTATTCCAAAAAGAAATGTAGATGATGTCAAAGAGGCAAGAGGGAATGGTAATCATCAAAGGATCTCAAGGCAGAAAGGCTTCAGAAGTACATCAAAGAAACCTCCATCTCCCAGGTACCAAAATTCATTTTTCGGTTATTGTTATTCTTGTTCGAACTTTGGTCATATGGCAAACAACTGTAAAGTATTTCATAGAGATAGATGTTATGGTCTGCGACAACCTCCAAGAAACAATTTTACAGGAAGAAATCATGAAATCTTATTTATGAACAATGTAGAATGTTTCAAGTGTCATAACATTGGGCATATGGCACGTGATTGTAACTTAACATGGGCTCTTACACAAGCTAAATCCATGCAAAAGAAGAAATTTACACAAGTATGGAGAAGGAAGGAACTACAGTCGGAAAGTCCCTTGAGCTCCCCAGCGAATCTAAGTTTCTTTTGAGAAGACTCTGCCAAAAGGAGACGATGCATACAGTTAAGGGTAGCCTGTAATTCTTGATCATTATTGCTGAACTATATTAACAATTATTCTTTGATGAAGATTTTCTTATAGGGGAGAGATATGAAATTAAATCTGCAATAAAAGCAGAGAAGAAAAGGTTGCAGGATAGCTTGGAGATGCAAAGATTGGAAATATTGTCTGAGGCAGAGAGAAAGAGGATATTAAATGATTGGAGTGCCTGAGCCCAGGAGTTGAAATTAAAGGGGAGTGTTGGAATATTAATTCCAACTGCCGTGCAGGGACAGCGGTGGCGGCACAGTCAATTGGCGAATCCGCCATTATGCAGCAGGAAAACAACTCAGGAAAAACCAGCTACCTTATCAGACCACCTTTGCTTAGCAAGTGGTTTTCGTACAAACGCGCCCGATGCAATAAGATTTTGCCACGCGTAAAATGTACCTTCTCCAAAACAGCCTTTCTATCAGGACATAACGTTCGTTTGATTTGGCCGAGCGATGATCATTGGATGAGTGTGAAGACTGCTCGCCATTGGATCGAGGTCAACGTTGGGTACGCTTTGCAGGGCATGGAGACTGCATAAAGTTTTTTTTGACCAGTAAATTAATTTATGAAGTACCTTCGATCATAAATCTAATTCATATCGCCATGCTGAGAATTAAATGGCGTTCGTAAATATAGGTGAAATAATTAAGTTTAATGTTTTTTTTTGTTCCTTTGACTTTTGTAATGAAACGGTGTAAAACGCTAAAAAAAAGATGAGACAAAGTCTATGGTTATTGGCATGCACAACAGTCCATAAGAAAATGAGTTGTTGTTTGTTGACATATTGTGAAACGCACAACAGTGCGAGTAGAGAAGAACAAGGGAGCAGTGTGGTAATTTTTGTGTGGAGCTCATGCATTGAAATGCATAGCAGTGAAATGTAATGTGAAGAATGGATATGTAAGAGAGGATCGCACAGCAGTGTGAAAACGAATTTGATGTGAAGCATATGCATTGTATGATGTATGTTTTTGTGGTGTTGACCATTCTGTAATGAAACAGAACATACGCACAACAGTGCGAAATTAGAGCAGCTAGCAAATGAACAATAGTGCGTATAAGAAAAAAAAACCAGTGCAGGGGTTTTTGAAATGAGCAGCAGCGTGAAGATATTTTTTTGAAATGTTATGAGAAGAAAATGCAGCAACATGTGTAAGGAATTACATCTACAACAGTAAAAGTAAGATTTTGTTTTTACACAGCAGTGAATTTAATTTTCTGTAGTAAAAGTATGTTTTTGTAGCAGTAAATGTAAATGAGATTTTTACACATAGCAGTGTAAAATCTCAGGAGGAGATAGAGTAATATTTTTTGTTGTTTTGGAACTGCATCAAAAGAAGTGTCTGGTTGTAATCCCTCTGTGAGAGGAAGTGAAGTTCTTGGTGAATCCCTCTGTTAAAGAGGAAGGTGCCTTTCAACACAGTCTCCAGTGAATCCCTTTTTTAAGATGAAGATCTGTTGTCTTTGGAGAATCCCTCTGTTAAGAGGAAGATGCTTTTCAGCATAGACTAGTAAATCCCTCTGGTTAAGAGGAAGATGCTCTTCAGCATAATCTCTTGGAGAATCCCTCTGTTTGAGGAAGATATTTTTGTAAAAGCAGTGCTGGTGAAATCCCTCTGTTAAGAGGAAGATGCTTTTCAGCATAGACAGTGGTGAATCCCTTTGTTAAGAGGAAGACTCTTTTGTTTGTGGAACTGCATCTGAAGCAGTGTTGGTGAATCCCTCTATGTGAGGAAGATCTTTTTATAACAGCAGTTGTGTAATCCCTCTGTTAAGAGGAAGATTTCTTTTTTTTGTAACAGGCAGGTTTGAATAAGGAATACAAGTTTATTTTGGTGTGTGTGAAATTCTGTTCTTCATATCTGCTCAGAAATTTCTTTTGTTCCGCTATGTTAAAGATCCTGGAGAGAAACAGAGCATTGTCTCTGTGTTCAGTGTATTTTGTTTTTGGAATTTTACCAGAAAAATTCCCGACACTATATAAAGACACATAATCCAATATCATACCATGTTCATACCCAAGGGTGTTGTCGCTACCTGAGAAGAGGATAAGCTGCTCAACATCATTAGCATGACGAGTAGAAGCAAAATCCATGCACGAATATTTACAACCCTTATCATCGTCATTTTTCTTACCAGGGATTCAACTCGTTCACCCTTTCTGGAGATGTGGTTGGATTTCGGTGTGTTTCTGAAGCTATTTATAGGCGCTTGCTTTTGGATTGTCCATGCATATATCTAGAAAATAATTATCACACGCTAACTGTCATGACCCCAAGCCTACGGTGGTATTTCAACCTTGCCGGCAAGGTGTGGCACTACCAACCGTTTTCTTTTCACCAATACTTACGATTGTAAACTACGCCTTAACAATCCATACTTAGTTTTATTTTCATTACCAAGTATTATTAATGTGCCTTTATACCAATGAACACCCATACACATTCATTATCAACAACATTATACAAGAGAAATGCACAACAGTATAAAGGGAGGGGAAACTCCCTGCAATATGAGTCTACTCGATATCAATATATTATACAATCTTCACTTTTACAATGCACAAGTTAAATCTTGGGAAACCTCAAATTTACACACAACCAAATTTTCACAACATTGGCAAACTCGGTTGCCCAGCTCGTCGGCACCTCTGCACGGTTGTCGCACAACTTAACCAATCCTTCGTTCACCTCGTCGCACCGTCCTGTCGTTTTCCCAACTCGGGCGCACCTCAAAGTCGCCACACATGGGTGCCTCCAACCGAGACACACCTCCGTCCGCAATCTCAGCACGCCAATAAGTCTTCATGCACACTTGCACGATGGGCGGGCGCTCACCCGAGTCGCCAAGACACCCACGCCAAGTCGTCGCACAAATCGGGCGCCACACATTCACCGTGCACGCCTCACCCGACCACCGGTCGTACCTTCACCCAACACCAAGCTCAACGCGTTCCCCTTGTGCGACTCGCCCAAGAATCGGCGCATGTGTAGAATTGCGCCTTCTCCTTGTATTTGCGCACAAGACTATGCCTATGCTCCTTTGTGCAAAGATGTATGTGATCGAATGTTGAACGATGGTTTAACACTCTCCAAATGCGTCCAACATATACCCATTGCAAATGGGGTGGTGGCTCGCCCAACCGACCACCAAATCTCGTTCACACACCCCTTGAATGCCTTGGAAACATGTCGGCCTGCCCTCCATGTGAGTCGGCCCTTTGATCATATCGGCAAATGCTCCATGGGTATAAACTTCCTCATCGCACTTCATTTTATCACTTGTCACAAACTGTCGCACATATCGTCGCACCTAGCTCGCGCATTTGTCGCATTCCCGTGTGCTTCGACTCACTGGTTCACCTGCGCGCACCCGCCGTGTGCGCCAACCCGCCAGTTCGCCCGCGCCCACGCCCGTCGTGCGCTCTGACTCGTCGTGCACGCCTGAGGACCTTACATCCTCCTCCACCTGAAATCGTTGTCGTCCTCGACAACATACCATCCTGGTAACCATCCACCAAGATCATCCATGATGTCAACTCCTCAACATACTGCAAATATCTCTGCAACATATGTAGACCACGGCCTCCATCATGTCTCGCCTCGGCAACCATCTGTCACCAAGATAACCATACCAAGGTACACATCCCATCGGTATGTCATACATCAGAAGTCATCTCAATCCATGACCATCAACCACCATGTCACAATCTCCACATGCTGCTCCATCGTGGAAGGCTGGTCCCTCCATCTCAAGCTACATGCCCACTGCAACATATCGTTTCAACTCCATCATGAGTCATCCTCATGTGAACTGTTGCCATGATACTCCAACACAATGCTAACACATCCCTGTACACTGGATCCCCTCATGACTCGAACTAGTCGGGTAGCTAATCCAACTGTCACGCTCAAACCATGAGAATGCACATCCTCATGCCACCATCAGTCGTTTCTCATAACATCCCTGTCGCATCATCAACTCGATCAAGAATCCATCCATATAAGTAAGCCATGCTTAGGTCCATGAAGTAGCCCTCATCTCATCTGCAACATGTTGTCCATGATGTTTGGTGTCAATGTGCTACATGAAATCAGCCACATCTATCCCAACATCATCCATATGTGTGCCTCCTCAATATGAAGAGACCATCTCATCAAAATCCAACTCTCGGTGTGCCACATCCAACTCCATGAAGTAGCCTCCATCATATCTGCAATTGTCATCCCTCAAGTCTGCCATAGTAACAAGCATACTCCTGTCTCATCTATCCAAGTGCTGCCCATGATCATAGATCAATCAGCTCCCATGTGTCAAAAGTAGTTGAGTCTTGGCTCAACCCATGCCCAAGTGTTGCCACCAAGGCATCATCATCGTAACTCCATCACTCCAAAGTGTCTCATATCGATCCTCCACATCAAGTCACTCTTTCAAGCCATCCCCATGCATGTACTTGAAAGTATGCACCCCATCCTGCATCAAAGTCTCTGACCTCAGCTCCTCAATGCATCAGATCTTCTAAGTCCACCATATATGAAGTCCCTAAAAGTCACAACAATCTCATGTCATCATGAGCTCCATAAGCTACCTCCAACCAACACTCTAGCAAGCATACAAGTCTCGGCCCAAAGGTCTCTGCAAGATGCCCTAGCTCTCCATGTAGTAGAAATGCCCTATAGTCTGCTCACAACTCCATCCAAGTCCATGGCCTTGTTGTACAAGAGTGCAGAACCTCTACATCGGCTCATAAGTAAAACATCTCCATGTCACACTAGCAAATCCACCTGCACAACATCCCTGCTTTGGCACTCTTCATTGGATGCCCATAAGTGACATCTCTACAAGTGCTTCACATAATGTCCTTGCATAAGACTGCCACGCTCCATGTCTCCAACCTGATGTCCATAACTAAGTTGCCATGTAGTCCAACCAAGTAGTCCCATCACAACAATCGGTCATCCTCATCCAAGTCTACAATATTCGGTCTAGTGAACTCGGTCACCCAACCATATCATCATCACATGAGTCTCTCCATCATAGCTCCTCCACCAAAGGTTCCACCAAGACTTTCTCTTGGTCTCAGCCATGAGAAGTCCACCCAAGCAACTCAAGTGTGTGCCCTTCAATCTGTCCATGAGTCATGCCGAGCACTTAGCCATGTGGCTAAAGCATGACCCAATCCTCCACAACGATCATCAAGTTCCACCCTTGTCACAGGTCTTTGTACCTTCTCCCACAATGTACAAACAACCCCAACAAGTCCTGCAACAGTCAACAATCCTTGCTTCTCCATACAAGGTCTCATCATAAACATCCATGGTAAGATGCTCCCCAGCATCGGCAAACTGACTTTGCTCTTCCCTGCATACGATCCATCTACCAAATGCTCAAATGAAACACAAGTATCAACAGTACTTACATCATCATCATCATCATGAGGTTCCTCCATGAGAGTACCCTCATCCATACATGTCTGCGAACTGCACGATCCTCGTCCAACTTGATCAATCTGAAGTTCATCCTCCATCACGATCATGTCTGCAACATATTCAACTATCACGACTTCCTCTTCCTTGTTTGCACAATCTGCAACTTCATCTTGCTCCATTGTCCATCCAAGTTGAAGAAGCTCATCTTCAACATTCTTTTCCAAGACTGCAAGCTTTTCTCGAATCCGGGGATTCTCCTCTTTCATCCACTTCAACCTATATAAGGTAAGCAAGAGCTTCCCTTCGCATTCTTCCAAACCTGCCATGCCTTGTCGCACGTCTTCCCCAGTTCGTACTTCGTTTGGTCCACAGACGCCCAAACCATGTATACCTGCCCACACGTAGTCCCACTTGCCAACCTAACAAATGCCCAAATTGTGTGAACAACACATAGTACTGTCTGCCCAACTCTACGATCTCTAGTTCCAACCTTCACCAGCTTCACCAAGTTCCCTGCAACCATGAACCGGCCCTTGTTCCACTTGTATGTGAAACTAGCTTCCTTCACCTGCAAGTACCTGCTTCCACTGTCACTTCTTCATGAGCAACCTTGCTCTGATACCAACTGTCACGCCCCCAAGCCTACGATGGTCTTTCAACCGTGCCGGTGAGATGCGGCACTACCAACCGTTTTCTTTTCACCAATACTTACGATTGTAAACTACGCCTTAACAATCCATACTTAGTTTTATTTTCGTTACCAAGTATTATTAATGTGCCTTTATACCAATGAACACCCATACACATTAATTATCAACAACATTATACAAGAGAAATGCACAAAAGTATAAAGGGAGGGGCAACTCCCTGCAATATGAGTCTGCCCGATATCAATATATTATACAATCTTCACTTTTACAATGCACAAGTTAAATCTTGGGAAACCCCAAATTTACACAGCGAAATTTTCACAACATCGGAAAACTCGGTTTCCCAGCTCGTCGACACCTCCGCATGGTCGCCGCACGACTTAACCAATCCTTTGTTCACCTCGTCGCACCGTCGTGTCATTTGCCCAACTCGGGCGCACCTCAAAGTCGCCACACACGGGCGCCTCCAACTGAGACACACCTCCGTCCGCAATCTCAACAAGCCAATAAGTCTTCGTGCACACTTGCATGATGGGCGGGCTCTCACCCGAGTCGCCAAGACACCCACGCCAAGTCATCGCACAAATCAGGCGCCACACGTTCACCGTGCATGCCTCACTCGACCACTGGTTGCACCTTCACCCAACACCAAGCTCAACGCGTTCCCCTTGTGCGACTCGCCCAAGAATGGGCGCATGTGTAGAACTACACCTTCTCCTTGTATTGCACACAATACTACGCCTATACTCCTTTGTGCGAAGATGTATGTGATCGAATGTTGAACGATGGTTGAACGCTCTCCAAATGCGTCCAACATATACCCATCGCAAATGGAGTGGTGGCTCGCCCAGCCGAACACCAAATCTCGTTCACACACCCCTTGAACGCCTTGCAAACATGTCGACCTGCCCTCCTTGTGAGTCGGCCCTTTTATCATATCGGAAAACGCTCCATGTGTATAAACTTCCTCATCGCACTTCATTTTATCACTTGTCGCAAACTGTTGCACATATCGTCACACCTAGCTCGCACTTTCGTCGCATTCTTGTGTGCTACGACTCGCCGGTTCACCCGGGCGCGCCCGCCGTGTGCGCCAACCCGCCGGTTCGCCTGCGCCTGCGCCCGTCGTGCACTCTGACTCGTTGTGCAAGCCCGAGGACCTTACACTAACGACCCAACCGGAGTATTGATCTAGAGATGAATCAAATCTAGTGCATAGAAATCAATCCACACAGTCCATGAAATCAAAACGGTAACTGTTAGTGCATGTGTGGATATATGTCTTTGACATTTACCCAATCTTTCCATTTTCATTTCAATCGTTCCATTTTTTGCAACTATATACTTTGGAATAAAAAAAAGTAGTCTACGGAACAATAATTCATTTATAGTTTGCTACTTTCTCTACCTTTGCGTTGATAATTCACCATAGACTTGTTATGTTCTCTTTGTTTTCGTGGTAATTCAATTCAATCTTCGCAAAAGAATTTTCCACACGTTCACAGGATAAAAACACCCCACCACCCCAACATTTAATTCTAGGATTGTAAAAGGTATTCTAACACATTTATTTTCAAACAACTCTATCTCCAACAACTAACTATAATGGAAGGGGAAAAACTCAGAATGTTCCCTGCCGAGTCACCGACAATGTTATTTCAAAATCTCCAGCTACAACCACTCCAGTGAAACGGGACCCTCTCCAACGACTCAAACAGAGAAACCTCCAACGGTAAAGCCACGTATTACTTCAACGCCATAAAAGATAAAAAACGCACGGACCGTTCAGTATGGAACATCTTGCCAATAGCTTCTTTCTCACGCTACAAAATCACAAATCCCCATTGTGGAAAATACGAACACAAAACTATAAAACTATAATGGTAAAAAATTAGTATATTTCGACGATTGCACTCACTTCTGGGTAAAATCCATGAGGTTTCGGGTAAAAGTTGAACGTTTGATCCAGATAAGCTTTGATCTTTTGTTCAACCACCACAAGCTAATCCCTCTCTCTTACATCATTGAACACGTGATCAAAAACATGTTGATGTTCTCAATTTGGTCAGTGCAATCGAATCCATATCCATGATTACAAAACCAATATAAAGACGATGACAGTCTTCACTACCTTGTCCACTAAATAATAAATTACAATCCCGTATGAGTTCCATGACCTCTCAATCAATTACAACCAACCCATGACTTCTCGATCAAAGTATTATACTAGCCTTTGCACCGGAAGGTGAAAAGGGCACGTGGATAGTGATGCTAGTTTTTTGACCCCTCTAATATATATGAACAAATATTTGAAATCTAATCACTCAAGAAAATCTAATGACAGGTGTCAATGATATAAGAGAATCAAAGCTATCCTGTTGCAATCCTCTAGCAACAAGATCTAATAATGACAGGTGACAACAATCTGAGTTAATGTAATAATAAGACTAATTTGCATCAGATTCCCTACAGTAAAATGCTAATCCTTCAACAAATTTATACAAACTGTTTTAGATTCTATTCAAATAGGAGAAATATGCATGACGAAGTGTGTAGAAAATGAATTAGGTGTGCATAAGTTCTACATTAAAATGCTAATCCTGCAACAAATTTATACAAATTTTTTTGGATTCTATTGGAATAAGAGAAATATGCATGACAAAGTGTGTAGAAAAGGAATTAGGGGAGTTTTGGAGGACATAAGTTGTACAGTAAAATGCTAATCCTCCAACAAATTTATACAGGTTGTTTTGGATTCTATTAGAATAAGAGAAATATGCATGACAAAGTGTCTAGAAAAGGAATTAGCTGAGTTTTGAGGGACATAAGTTCTACAGTAAAATGCTAATCGTGCAACAAATTTATACGAATTGTTTTGGATTCTATTTGAATAAGAGAAATATGCATGACAGAGTGTGTAGAAAAGGAATTAGGTGAGTTTTGGCGGACATAAGTTCCTTATAAAAAATAAATGATGTGAGTCTGATTTAAAAGAAAAAGTCATCGCACTCTTTTATGCAAATCTTGATTTATCCTATGAAAGGGATAATGATCTTGCTAATAAATCCATAAATCCATAAATATGGAATCAACTTGTTTGTGTCATCCAAGGGAAGGACGAGGTTTTTCTTTTTTCCATTTTGAATGAAAAGGATGATATAAGGCCGTAATCCACTTCATAGCATCATGGAGCTCAATCGGGGAAGCAAGGTATCCACCCCCTCAAATCAAATCCATCTGAGTAAGACAACCAATCTCGGTAAAACTAATAAACACGTAGAGAACCGTTGGAAGATCTTTAAGTAAATAGATGATATACGACCAAGGGCACCGCTCGTTGGATCTATTGGAATCTTCTCATGATGCACACATGACATAATCTTTAAGTAAATATATGATATACGACCAAGGGCACCACTTGTTGGATCCATTGGAATCTTCTCATGCACACACGACATAGTCTGGTGCAAATTGTCTATTATAATTAGCCCTTTTAGGGTTATGACACAATGTAGGTCGCAGAGTATGCCTTGGAAAATGACCACATACATGGAGTTGCAAAATGTATTTATCTTTGGAGTTTTAAGTGCTTTGTTTTTTGAACTTCATGGGCCTAGATTAAATATTTTTTTTAGGATGCCCCATTAGTTGAAACTCACAACAATTTGTTTCTTTATTACTTTCCATTCGTGTTTATAAATCTGTTACTATAAGTGAACAATTTGTATGTTGTATCCTTTGCCTTGACCATGTCTAGGGCTCAGAAATAGCTTTGCTATAGCAAGGTTTTTTTCAATAGAGGTTGTGTTCCCACGTCATACGATAGTAAACAAATTGAGGGGACGTAATAACTAGTTGTTTTCTGAGTTTATGGAGTTAGAGAAATAGATTGAGTAGCAAATCCACTTTGATATTGATGTTACCTAGTTCCACTCAGAGAGGAGGAGCAATTCAAGTGTCAGTAGTGACCTTAAAGTGGTGTACGATTTTTTCAATATCAAAGCCAAAACTGAAAGTATGTTATTTTTGCACGGTTCAATTCCATAATCTGAAATTTATAGTCAGTGTAGTTTTGTGTGTCAAAATATTTACTTCTTCCAAAATGCTCTTTACTATTTCTGAACTTGAACCTGCAAACGCAAATATTCTTCTCATGCAAAAAATGACCTTGAGGGACTACTTGAGGTTGTGCTACATTATAAACAAGTTGACTTTTTCATTTTTGTATTACCTAGTGTATATAGATATTTAAATTGATGCTATAATCTAGAAACATAAGTTAAATGAATGTAATCCAATCGATTGATGTTAGAACAATCCATTAGTAGTCATTTTATTATATTGGTAAAATTCAACTTTTCTATTTCGGATTGAAGCATGAACATCAGGTAAATGGGACTTAATTCCTAATGGGCTCAAGAAAATGAGATGAGGAAATTAAAATTAAGAGAGAATGTTCTTCACGTAAACTTAGGAGAGAATTAATTTTAATGTCTTAATCGTTATGAGCAAAGAAAATGAGAGAGCGCGCTCATGCAGAGCTTGATAAAGCTCGATTCCTAAAAGGAAAAATAAATTAGAGGGATTTATGAGGCTGTAATAAGTACTATGTTGATAACATACTCTTTCCCTAATTAGATTCTTGTCATCTGTTTCTAATGTTCAGGTAGAAGGTGGCTCAAGTGATGAAAATATCACGGAAAAGTGTTTCCAGAAGGTAGCTTGTTGAGGTACCTTCTCCAGTGGTCATAGAAATTGTTGAGGATAATCAGGATAAGATGCAGATGTCATTATTTTCGCTCAGATCTCCTGCTTTAATTCCTAGTCCATCTCATGAAATATCTGAAGCTAATGGCTAGATTTATGGTCATATTAGCATAACAGTGTCAATATTTATTAATTCCTCCACAAAGGTTGAACCTAATTAATGAGAGTTTTTTTAGTTATAGCAAATGAAACATGAAGCCATGTGAATGCAGGATCATGTAAATATGAATTTGAATGAGTAATTTTTCTTATTATGGATGCTTGTGCATTGAAATATGAAAAAATAGTATTATAAACTTGATATCTCGACTATTGTGTTTTTGAAATAGGGACACCACTCCTATTAACATCTCTAGTCATCTTGAAATCTTACCGAACTAAGAGGCTGGTATGGGTTTGTCTTTGTGATCCCAATTGATTCCATAATATGCCTCTGCAGTAGCATATTGCACAAAGAAATATATTGCTTCATCCTAGTCTTTTTGAGATTGCTTATGAGAGAACAACACCTTCATTCCTCAATACTCTAAATAAATAGTAAGCAGTGGTTAATTTATTAGTTTGATGAGCTTTTCAATTAGCGCAACATAGATCTTTGTGTTTGAGACAATTTTAAACTTCAAAAGCAGTGATTTGAAAACATCTTCACTCCCATCCCCTTCTTTAACAAGGGTATCGACAATAACTGATAAAGATGAATCACATGCATTCTTCCTCCATTGAACATCTCATCCAATGCTATACACAATTTTGACTCAGATGGAATGGACTCAAGCAGCCTCGCGTCACAAAATCAATATCAATGTAACTATGCATGCAAATTTTTAATCAATTCAATCATATATATCAAATTTTAAAATATCGAGGAGAAACAATTTAGATTTGATACATTATCGTGTCAAGCCAATTATTCCTTATTTAATAGTCATAAGAATTATTTAATCGGGAGAAAAATAACTTCTAGCTAAATGCAACTCATATCATCCTTTGTTTGAATTGCATTAGTGTTCAGGCTACAAAAGCTCCTATGAAATCAATAACACTATATCCCAATCTAGGAAAATCATTTAGATTGAAACTTTTTCAGTGAAAGAAATTCGTACTTACAAAGACATAATTTATAATAATATGTCAGATTTCTTTACAAGTGGTTGACATAATTTTTATTTTTGTTGGCTTGACCCATGAGGATTAGAACTTTTACTCTCATGGTTTACGTAATACTTCATAACACGCTAATCGTCAATTGATTTGCCCTCTGTGGGCGAAGTGGTTGGCATATTTTTAGATTAAGTATTGCAACCAAATTTCCAATGTCATATTAAATCAACAAGGATAAAAACCTTGGGTTGTCATTTGTTACTCTGTGGTTGTATGGATCACCACCACCTAAGCTTGATAGAAGCACCTTCTCTCCTAAATTTGGAATTCATAATTCTAAGTCAAACTGAATTGAAAAGTACCTATTTTGGAAAATAAATAAATTGGAAAATACTATTTCCTAAGGCTTAGACAACTAATTTTAGAACAACAGTTAATACTAAAAGGTCCTACTAAAATTTCCTAAGAACAATGTATGCATAGCTAGAGGACTATTGTATGCCATGATACTTCCTTAACTATTGTACCTCTTCTCTGACCTGTTATCCCACTATTGGAACACACCATCTACTATGGGGGAATGACTAAGAAGCAAAGTTTACTTTCTAACAGTAGTGTGTCAATGAAAGGTATATCCCTTATTGACAACGTTTGAGTGGAAGGTAGAAATAAGTTTGTTCACAGAGTGGTTGTTATGCAATGTGCCATCGATGTAATTAATTTTTGATTACTATCAAAGAGGTAAGTAACAAGTACATAAAATATTTATAGCCCTGAAATCATGGGTAGGACAGAGTGTTGTGTGTGAAAAGCTTTACTTCTTCCAAAATGCTTTTTACTATTTTTGAACTTGAACCCGCAAACAAAAATATTCTTCTCATACAAAAATTGAGCTTGAGGGAATACTTGATGTTGTCCTACATTATAAACATGTTGAAGTATTCATTTTATATTACATAATGTATATAAATATTTAAATTGATGGTATAATTTAGAAATATAAGTTAAATGTATGTAATCTAATGGATTGATGTTAGGACAATCCATTCTTAGTCAATTCCTTATATTTGTGAAATTTAAGTTTTCAATTTAGGATTGAAGCATGAACATCAGGTAAACGAGACTTAATTCCTAATGGACTAACAAAATGAGATGAAGAAATTAAAATTAAGAGAGAAGTTGCTTCATGTAAACTTATGAGAGAATTAATTTTAATGTATTCATCATATAGTTGTTGTGAGCAATAAAGATGAGAGAGCAGGCTCATGCAGAAATTGCTCAAGCTCGATTCCTAAAAGAGGAAAGTAACCAGAGAGATTTACAAGAGTGTAATAACTACCATGGTGATAACCAATATATCCTACCAATGCAATTTTTTGCGCCCTTTACAATATTAGTCTCTTTCCCTAAGTAGATTTGTGTCATCTATTTCTAATATTTATGTAGACGTTGGCACAGATGATGGAAATTCTCATGGAAAGTTGTTTCCAGAAGTTAGCTTGATGAGATACCTTCACCTTCCCAATCCCGTGGTCATAGAAATTGATGAGGACAATCAGGATAAGATGCAGATGTCGTTATTTTGACTCAGATCTCTTGCTTTCATTCCTAGTTTGTCTCATGAAATATCAAAAGCTAATGGGTAGATTTATGGTCCTATTAGCATAATAGTGTAAATATATATTAATTCCTCCACAAATATTGAACCCAATGAACGAGATTTTCTTTAGTTATCGAAAATGAATCATGAGGCCATGTGAACGCAAGATTATGCAAATATGAATTTGAATGAGTAATTTTTCTTGTTATGGATGCATTTGCATTGAAATGTAGAAATTTGCATTACAAACTTGATATCCAACCTATTGTGTGTTTGAAATAGGGACATCATGCCCATCAACATCTCCAGTCATCTCAAACTCTTACCAAACCAAGAGGTTGGTATGGGTTTGTCTTTACGATCCCAATTGATTCCATAATATGCCCCTGCAGTAGCATATTGCATGACATTTTAAGAAGAGTCATATAGACATATTGAATAGAGGAATGTTCATACCAATGTGACAAGATAACAGTCAAGGGCTCAGCCATGGATTCAATAGGTGAAAGGAAAAATTAAAGCAAGCACCTTCTCTCCAAATAAGCGCCTTCAACCAAAAGTAAGGTAATTAGATTCCTTCTAAAAGAGGAGATAGCAAAAAATACAACAATTTTAATGTCTTCATCTCCTTTTCTTAAGAGGAGTAGTTTAAGATGAAGCCGTTAAAATTGTTGTATCTTTTGCTATCTCCTCTTTCAGCAGATATGAGTGCAAATAACGACACTCATTTAAAAGAACTACAATGTATCTCCATAGTGGGTTGTAGAGCACCTCGACGCAAAAAATGGAAATCAAGTTCAACAAAGAGCCCCATTACTCCAACAACTTCTGCACTCACACAAAGAAATATATTGCTTCATCCTAGTTTGGTCTCATAAAATTGGGTATAATTATTTACACCTACTTCTAGAATGGCATTTCTTGCCTTGTTCATTTGGCTTATCACTCATTGTGGGTGCAGATAGAAAGCATAAGGATATGATGGAAACTTAAAAGGTATTAAGGCACAAAAGTCTTATTCAATCATAGCAAGACCTATTTGTTTTGGGTAACCAAAAAAGTAAATAAAAATGAACATATGTAACTCAACATGCTTGTCTGATGAAACTGCTGGCTGATTAAAGGAAGAAGATGAAAATTCATGAGGCTGTGTGAAATATGCTTGAAGGTATTTTGCTCAACCTGCGCAAAGACACTTTCTGAATAGTGTTCAATAGAAAAACATCTACAAATTTCCTCATGACGAAGTTTAAGAAGAAACCAGGCACCATCTCAAGCACCCAAGGGATATCAAAAAACACTATTCTACCCCACTCTAATCTCATTCATAATGGCATCCAGCCACAATAATTTCATAAAATGAAGTTATCTTTGTTTTGAGTTAAAAGGAAAATTATGAATCATGCTAGGAAGAAAATATGCAATGTTTTGTAAAATGATTTCGAATACCATAACCTGCTATGAAGTTTGGTAGAAATTTAGGGATATTTAGTTCTTGTAAGCAAAAAACCATTGCACATATAAGACACAATCTGGAACTATAGTTGATTACTTCAATGTCTACTTTAACAATCTTCACTAGGGGAATTTTGAGGTGTCAAATGGGCATCCTAAAAAAAGTGTACAACCAAAATAAAATTTATAAGAACCAATAGGATTCAAGATGATGATGTCAACCATGGGGGATGATTCCCATTTTTGGAGTAAAAAAGTAAAAAGATTAAAAAATAATAAAATAATAAAACCACTTTTTCAATTCATCTCCCTACGATTTTAGTCAAATTTTGAGCAGGAGTACTTGTTGGATGAGAAATTTAATTCCTCTTCCAAGGAGTACCCATGTTGCATTAGGGGTGATTTTAGGGGTGACGCCCTTTGGTGAAATTAAGTGGTTTTAAATTTTTAGTGGGCGAATATTTTGTACCATAGTACATTTTTACAAATCACCTGAAATAGCCCACCTTATTTTAAGGGAGAGGGTAAAAAAGGTAAATTTAGCCCTTGAAATTAGGAGTTACAACCTTCCATTCGCCCATTTTCAATAATAGGTTTTATTTAAGTGAATTCCTATGGCCAAAGACTCAAATAACATATTTATAAAAGGGTATGGTAAATAAATATAAATATATATAAATGAGAGGTATGGTAAATAAATAAAACATTTTTTATATTTACTCCATAAGTCACCTTGTATACATGCAAGGGTGTAAACAAATAAAAATATAAGTAAAGTGGAGGTATGGTAAATAAATAAAACGTCTTTTTATACTTACTCGAAAGGTACGGTAAATAAATAAAAATATAAATAAACTAGACGCATGATAAATAAATAAAACCTCTTTTTATATTTAGTCCATAACCCTCGTTCTATTTATGAATGCTCAAGAAAGAGGTTTTATCTAAGTGAATCCTATGGGCCAAATACCATATTTGTAAAAGCGATATGGTAAATTAATAAAAATATAAATAAGCAAGAGGTATGGTAAACAAATAAAACATTTTTTTATATTTACTCCATAAGTCACCTTGTATTTATGAATGGTATGGTAAATTAATAAAAATATAAATAAACGAGAAGTATGGTCAAAAAATAAAACATTTTTTTATTTTTTTATATTAATAGCATGCAAAAAAACATTATTAACCCTAATATTAGTATTAATAAAAATAAAAATAGCACATGGTATTGACCCATGGTATTCACGAAAATGGCACATGGTATTGACCATGGTATTCACTTGGAATGTAGCCTATTTAAATGGGGGAATTAAACCAGAATAGATCCATCTTTACTCTGGATTTACTAACCTGCGAGAGGTATCAAATATCGTGATATGCAAACTAGCATAGAGTGAAAAAATATTTGATCCGATGAAGAGTAAAAATGGA
>APFE031469476.1:3418-13601 GCA_000404065.3 Pinus taeda
CTATCTACAAACTACCCTTATTTCTTCCAAGGGCCCAGATTAAGCAGTTGGGCTCCTTTGATTCTCTACCTATCTAAGCATCTGCTAAGATTAAGCTGTTTGGACAGATTTTCATTCTCTATATTCTAAAATAGGAAATTGAAACCTAGGGAGACCAATATTAGGCTGTTTGGACCTCCCTTTATCTGAGAATTGTACAAAACTAGAATGATTCTTCAAAATTGGAATGCAGTAGATGAACTTTAAGTAGCCTTCTTTCCTTGGTGACTATTTAGCAAATATGGAGCATTGCAGCATGCAAAGTATGACATATTTGGCCTGTAAAAATGTCAATCATGAATTATGAGTAACCTGCTGCAGCAGGAGGCTAACATGGAACAGTCTGACGAACTGTTCTGGTAGCCCCCATGCTCCCGTTTAGGGGTGGGTTAATTCTACCATATTTTAACGAGTTGATAAATTACCCCATACACCATGATACTGGTTGGCCTTCTATGCTGACTAAGCTTCCTTTAGGCATCTCGAAGTTTGAGGGTAATATTGGAGAGGATCGTACCAAACATGTTCGATCCTTCCACAAGTGGTGTTTGTCCAACTCCATAACTAATGAATCCATTCGTCTTTAGCTATTCCAATGCACACTTGTTGGAGACATTGAGAAATGGTATGTAGACCAACCCTCCACATCTCATTCCATTTTCACAATGCTTCCTAAATCGTTCCTTTCTTACTTCTAGTTACCTCTCCAGTACAACATTGGTATGGAGTTATTAACCTCATTCTGTTAGTCCTCCACCACTCTCTTATTCGTCCATGTTCAAGAGTGTCGTCAAAGGAGGAGCACATGTCATGCCCCACCTTTTGAAGACCATGTCTATCTAGATTGGTTTCTTAGGAGCCTTTTAGCACTCATTGGAAAAGATGTCGCATCCCATTTTCCTCACACCCAGGAAAAAGCTCTCCAAGCCACTCTAAGATATTACCTAATTTATGTGCACTTCGGTTATGTCTATACCGTCATTCCAGACCTCCCTCGTCCTGGAAGTGCCAATGCACCAAGGGCATATTACTTCGCCAACAATATTGTTGGAACTCTTTCACACCCATCACCATATACTCAAAAAAGTTATGGATATCCATAATTGGGCACCATTTCCTCTAACCCTCATGCCCGTCCTGCTAGCAACATGTTTTCAGGGCCCCAACATGTCTACCGAACTATTTCTCCTCCTTATGTACAACCTAAGACTCCAACCCCTCAGGCATTAGCAACACAGCCTCCCATGCATCCTTAACCCCAATAGCCACCGCCCCCTTAGGTGTAGGTATTTACATAGTAGAGTGCGACCAATCTCCAAAATTCAAAGAAAAAGAATAAGGGGAAGGGTAACAAGGGTAACTAGGGTAATCAAGGTAACCAACCTAGTGAACCCCAAGGGAACTATCCTAACACCAACCACCAGCAATAGGGAAGCTAACCCAAGAAGAACAAGGATATTCGTATGAACGAGCCTTGTGCATGTTGTGGTGTACATGGCCATTATACACATGAGTGTCCTCTCTTACTCCAAATGCGCCAAATCTGGGAAGCTCAAGTAGCTTCTAGAGGTCAACAATTGCCTCAGAATCCTGCACCATCTCAAGCAGCAGTGCTCACAAATCCTTTCCCTCAACAAGGATTTGTTGCTAATTAACCTCAGCTAGGTTAAAGTAGCCCATCCCCCCAAAGCTTCTAGTACTGGTGACTACAAGGTCCTTATGATGAACTTTGATGAGGTTAACCCCTCTAATATCAACCTGGAAACTCCGTCACATCAATATGACAAGCCCTCGACTTCGTATGCCACTAAGTCCAAAACAAAAATTTTTTTTGAGCCTCTTATGACACCAAATGGTTTGTTAATAATCCCTCAGCCTAAAGTTGAGTCCATTCCCAAGATTTCAAAGGGACCATTATGTCGCATTGCAGATTCTAACCAAGCTGCACATACATATAGTATAGTAGATGACTTGGTACAATCACTTGCTACCATGTCAACGTTGGAAGTCCTCTAGTCATACCCATCTCAAAAGAAAGATCTACTAACTGCCATGGGTGCAGTAGATCCTTCTGACGATTTTCTGATTGTCTTCTCAGTTGATACATCAGAACATCCGCCATTGCCTTCATCTGTTGCTTTCCAGAGACCAATCCGAGTCCATAATGCCATCATATCCTAATGCATTATTGATGAAGGCACATCCACCTATGTGATGTCCGTTGTTGTTTGGAAACAAGTTAAGTCACCTGAGTTGTCCCCCTCCACCATCACTTTGCGTGCTTAGGATGGACACTCCTCCCAGCCCCTTGGCATGCACAACAACTGTCTAGTGACTCTTGCGGAAAAGACTATCCATGTCAACATTGAATTCATTGATGCACCTTTGGATTACAAAATTCTCCTAGGTCATAGTTACACATATGCCATGTTATCTATCGTGTCTGCAGTGTTCTGCATGATGTGCTTCCCCGATTAAGGGAAGATCTTTACCATCGATCAATTGACTTGCTATGAGCCGATGTCCATGACCTGACCCAAG
This sequence comes from Pinus taeda, assembly GCA_000404065.3. Taxonomy (NCBI): domain Eukaryota; kingdom Viridiplantae; phylum Streptophyta; class Pinopsida; order Pinales; family Pinaceae; genus Pinus; species Pinus taeda. Next base: position 5,999 of record APFE031469476.1, read on the forward strand.
TCCATTATCTCATCAATGTCAGATAAATAGTGTTCCCCTCCTCTCACTTGTGTTTCACCCAGAGTCTATAAAGATTCCTCTTTACTGGGTGCTTTCCCTAGTCCTCCCCCTCCCATCTTAGAGCCTAACTTTATGAGTGTTTACATGTTACAAGTATCATTGGCTGCCCTTAAGCAGTCCAGTACACCTGATTAATAACCAGCTCCTCACCACCCTACTGTTGCCATTCCAGTCGAGCCCTTTGGATCCACCCCCTCAGGACCTCCTCTGTTTGTGGGTGCCTCTCCTATGTTTCCATTAGGAATTTTTCCTCCAAGTCTCAATCATCTAGGAGCTATTTTTCTAGGACGTTATCCTACAAGCCAGATAACTTTCTTATTCCCCTCTTTAGGAGTATTTTATGTCCCTGTCATCACTTCCCTGGTCCTTTGTAACATGACTCTGGGGATCCAAGTATGTTAAATCGATCCCCATGCAAACATTTCACCTGGTCAGCTAAGACCTTATCATGATTTGACCCTAGTTCAACTGGTTCCTATGGCGCCTGCCACTGCTTCAGTTCCATCACAACCTCAACAAGAACCCACTCCTATTGCCAAAGCATCTAGACATGGGGGAAAAGCTAAGAGGCAAGAACCTAAATACACAGCTCCCGAAGCTCCTCCATGCACTAAGGCCCCAAAGCCATCACCCCCGTGTGCTTTGTGTAAAGTTGTTGGGCACACCACCAATAATTGTCCCAAACTTCCTCAACTTAAACCTTTGGTTCATGAAGCATTCCCTGAGTCAAATATCCTGGAAGTACATGTTAACCTACCGAGCCCACCCAAGAAACTCAAAACATTGTGCACAAATCACCCTTGTGCCCTATGTGATCATCATGGTCACTATTCCCATTGCTGCCCTCGTCTCAATGAATTTCTCGATTGACTTGGGGCGCTTCATGAATATGAGGCCATTCATAGTGGATCATCTACCCCTCTACCCATGGATTCTGGTAGCACTAATCAATCATAATAGGGGGACTTTGACCCCACCATAGTGATCCCTCCCCTTGACGTCAAGATGACAGACACCACATGCCATATCTTTTACCTGTCATCATCCTTGTGTTCCTCATAAACAAACCTTTATTAGGTTTCCGCGCATGTTTCTATCAAATATATTTCAACAAAATACCAGCTCTCAACATTTGTAGATTTTCCATCTACTAGATCATCATCTACCATTCCAGATGATTCTTATGTGAACCTTCTTTCTCAGGTTGATGGACCAGGTAACGTTGCCACATCATGTAGTCAGTCTTCCTCCTGTCTGCCCATCTCCCAGCCTAATGATGACAACATGGAAGCTATGTATACCCCTGATTACCCTTGCACTTAAGCAAGGGGACATTCCTTCAGAGGATTTTGAAGGCCATTTCCTTCCTAATTCTCCTAATGCACTCTACCTAAAGAAATTTTGCGCATAACACATCCCTTTGATTTACATGTCTTTATGTCTTCCATGATGTCGGGTAGATTTCACCATCTCATCCATTGTCTTTTTCACCTTTCACATGGATCCATCATCCACACCATATATCAATCATGTCAATAGTGTGAGTCGTTTCTCCCGAATCTAGCCTCGGCAACCTGGGAAATTTTTACCCCCTTGCATACGTTAGTCCTTTCAAATAGCCTATGTATTGGATCTGCCACCAATAACCAGGATGAATATGATGTAGTGATAGGTTTGTTAGTTGATTCCCTTTATCATTACATCCTTCATCTTCATGTTCATTTGGATTTCTTGCTACTTATCATGCAATTCAATGTTGTGTATCATGTGCATAACCAAGTCCTATTTAGGAAATATCTTCTAGTTAAGATGTCGGTATGTGAATTTGAAACCATTACTTTCAGTCATGTTCTTAGAGCCCAAAATAACTATGTAGATACCATTGTAAACAACATTCTAGACTAGCATTTATGACATGTATACCATAGAAGATGGCACAACAAATGGAAAACCATCATCATCATTTAAAATTCATAATAATATTATGTATCACAGAAAACATATAAGTATTTGGAGTCCACCACTCTAAATACATATAGTATGCCCATAGAAAACTATGGGGGGACATAGGCCCCTACATCTCATTATCATCCTTTGGAGGATCTCGTCCTACGCTGGATTGAGATGCTTGAATCCCTTTTTTGAACACTCGGAACACAATGGCGCTCCAAAAACGCCTCCTGCTAGGGGGCATCATTCCCACCTTTGCATACCAGATCATTCCCCTCCATCACATATGTTTGTGGGCAGTATCCCATGCTTGGGGGCATGATGTTTTTCCCCTAGCCATCTTCTCAATTGAGTCTTGGCCTAGATCCCACCAAATCTAGGTATGGTCGATTATCCTTCGATTCCTTGGATAGTTTGTCCTATCGGCCTCTCTAGTGAGCCATATGCACATCGCATACCATAGATATTTGATACCATATCTTCAAATATTCTACTCTATGTCCACATAGCCCCCATGTTTGACTTCGTGGGTGAGGATGATTCTAGACCTGCTCTAGTAGTTCATTCTTGTTTTCCTCTTCCCTTAATTCTTCACCAAGAATCATCGTTCCAAAAAGCATTAAGGCCATCTTTAGACAAGTAAGGCCACTTGCTTGAAAGCTATAGATACTTATTCTGATGGTTGGTTTCTCCACAATATTTAGGGCCTTTTCCTCCTCTCTAAGTTCACCATAGCTCACTTAGCAAATGAATCCAAATTGGAGGGAAACCATCCTTTCATAGAAAAATCCCCAATTTTTCTATTGCCCATTTTAACTAGACCATAGCTCAGTTTGACAAACAATCAGCATTAGTGGAAATCTCTCACAAAGCCCTATAATAGGTCTTCCCTAGTTTTTGATGATTTGACACTTCATGAGGAAGCCATTTTTCCTAAGAAAGGTCACTTCGTTGCCTCTCAAAATCGAATTTCATCATTAAGCGAAACTTGTACTTTGAGGTCCACTTCCTCTTAATAATTTTCATACCATATGTTGACTTTCATCATGAGTAACCATCATTTACTCATGTTTTGATGGTTCCCACCATGCCTAGTGTATGTGGCAATGTCATCGATTCACCCTTGTTTAGAGCATCCATGATGAGTCACACTTGCACTCTTGGAGTCTATTTCATGTCCCATTATATCATGTCACATTATTCCATCCATATTTGCATATCGTTCATCCTGTGTCACCCATTTTGGCCTCTAGTTGTATTATCCCCATCCCCTCCGGAGTTGAGTTAGTTTCTGCAAGGTCAACCATGCACTTTATGCTCTCACAATGATAGTCATCTATTTGTCCCTTAGTCCCACTTTTCCCCATTATCCCTGGTGTTAGTCTGTCAATCACATTACTATTTTGCCTCATGGTTTAGTTGATGATCCTCATTACCTCATCTATTGTGGGCCCTATTCTGTCGACGTCAACTCATTTATTCCAGAAGAACGTCCTAGAGGGCAGTGTATCCTGGTTCCAGCTTCCATCCTTGTTTGGTGCCTCCGATTGAGAATAGGTTCTCATTATTTCCCTTTGACTTGGTCGATTGATGTCCGTGATTCCTACACTTGATGGTCCAATGATGCAACATATTGTACCAATGATTCCCGAGTGTGTGTGAGATGTTTCAGACCTCATGAGGGGGTGGTCCTTCAGGTAGCCCCCGACATGCCCAGATGCATATCTAGTATGCTACAGACTCAGATGCAGTTTCATATTGTTTATGGGTTCGAATCCTACCGATCACAGTGTTCATAGCATGCATGTCTCCTCCAGATGATCCATTCAATGTTTTAGAGCCCTTCCTTATTCGGCAGGGCTTCTCCGGTTGTTCTACCCTCCCTCCCAGTCATTTTTTGAGGGAAGGGGATTTTTATCTCATGTACTCATATATTATTGTATTCATTCATGACTCATGTTTTTTCTAGGTGCATTATGTATATGGGATACATTGTATTATTTTCTTCCTTTGTTATGCCAACATGTTATGTACCACTTAGCATGTACTTCATTGCTCAGTTTTATATTTCTATGCGAACCATTATTTTTGTACTAAGTTATCTTAGTGGGTATGTGTATGCCTCCCCCACCTCATTGAGTTCCAGTACCACAACATAAAAGGAGACTTGCATTAGTCTCACCCCCTCTATCCCTATCCTCTTTCAATTCAGCTTCATTGTTCTCTCTCTCTCTCTCTGAATTCCCTGTGTTGTTTAGTGATTGTGTCTTCACAACATACTTCAATCATTGGAGGGAAATCTGTTATCACAAAAAATTGATCATCTAGCGTGATTTACTGGATGGACCAGAGTACCATAGTAAAATTGCTTTCACTATGATAGCTTACTTAATAAACCACCTCTGTTGTGTAATTTATAGTTAAACCCATGAAGAATAATTAAATAAATCATTATTTGTTTATTATTCCTTAATTAATTACTTGGGATGATAAATAAATCACTTATTTATTTATTATTTCTAAATAAAAGTTTAAATACTTTTTTCCCTCCTAAACAAATATAATAAAATATTATAGGTGGTTATTCCAAGAATGGGATCAATAATATTTTATTATTGCTCATTGTCGAGGATAACTCGATATTTTGTTATAAATATAAGGTTTTTCCATTCATTACTCACTTTTGAGTATTTTCAATGTTGCATTCACCATTGTAACTCTCATTATTTTCATTGTCGCACACGATATTTTTGTTGGGTTTACACATTATAGAGGAGAGAGACTCTACACAAGCTAAAGACATTTGAGGATAGCCAAGAACCCATCCCATAGAGGGGGACTGGTAACATATATTTGTTCCCTTCATAGGTGTTATAATAAAACTATTCTTTGTATATCTAGTTTCCATTGGATGATTGAAGTTATTACTTTTTATTTTTGTTGTTTAACTATGATTGTGACATAGATCTGGACTTTGGCAAGTTTTATTTCTATCAGTTGCCGTAGATCTATAATGTTTAGCAAGCCATTTATATTGTTGAGATTGTTTTTCATCGACAATCTTAAGTGTGTTCTTTTCATACATCTTTGAGATGAAAACACAACTATGAGTGTAGGTACATTTTGGGATCCCACAGTCCATTGTCTCAAATTGGGAAAACAAATTCTTGAGTGCATTTTGGTAAAGTCTCTTGTCGATGCTGGATACCATATTTACTAAGTCCATGAATTTCCATCCCCAAATTGATGGCCAAACATAGTATATCAACAGGATGACCGTATACATTCTGCACATGTACAACTCAAAACATCCATGCACATGGGATGAAATCCTCCCCTATGTCCAATACAACTACACTAGAGCTCTCCACAACTCAACAGGCCACAACCCCTTTCAGGTAGGGCTGGGATTTCATCCATTATGTCCCATTGATGTGGTCATAACATTTGTAGCTACTTAAAGAGATTCAGCTCATGTCCAGTCTAAATCGATAGGGCTAATAGCTTCATTAAGTGCATTCAAGACATTCGTGAGTAGGTCCATGATGTATTGGAGAGAGCCAATGTTAAGTACAAGCAACGCCATGATCAACAACAAGTTCCACACAAGTTCTAGGTGGGCAAAAATTTTTGACTACATTTATAGAATGAGGGCCTAGCTAGACCCCACTACAAGCTTCACCCGCTCCGATGTGGGCCATATACCATCACCAAGGTTGTGGGGGACAATGTCTTTGAGCTTAACATTACATTGTTCCTTAGTCTGCGCATAATGTTCAATGTAGACTGCCTTTTCCGTACTTTCCACCATTGTTGGACACATATGACATTGCATAACAAATCACACCAACAGATTTGAACCCAGACTACATGAAATAGACCGAAACTGATTAGATCATGGATACATATATCAATATAACAGAGGATCCTACTATATGGATTGTCAAAGCAGGCCAACTCCTTCACCAGGGAAAGTGGTTCACCAGGGACCAAGTTCAACAGAAATTTCCTCACCTCATGGAGGCTCTGCACACAATGGGACCATTTCTTTCTAAGGAGTAGGGGAAATTTTGGGGGCTATATTCATAGGTGGGCTAATTTTCCACGTTTTTTCCAAAAAAATGATTCGTTAATTTCCATTTTTTTCTAAAAATGTTTCTTCCAAATTTTATTGTATAAAATTATTATACCCTAAAATTGCTAAAATTTTGCAAATCTTATACAAAATCATTAAAATTTTGAATATTTTTTATAGAAATATTGCCCAACATTTTATAGCTTTCATATTAGGGACTAGTAAGATTTGCTAAGAGTTCTAAACTTTTAAATAAATTTATATTCTTAAAATTTTCCCTACTAAGGAGGGAGGAATGATCCAGGTGGATATTGATGGTCAGCCACCTACCTAGGCCTCCAGTGAGTTTCATTTATTTCCTTGATTATTTCATCATTAACTATTTTTAGCTGTTTTTCAGGTCCTGAACTTTTGGATTGGTTTTGACCCCCTAAATGGCATTTCCTTGTAGTAAACAATGTAAACTTTGAAATGAGAACTATAAACAGAAATGGGAATTGTGGCCAAAGAACCTCGAAAAAAATAAAAAATAGTGCTAAAAATGAAAAGTGTGTATAGTGGAATGATGGGTTTTTTTTTTAGGGGCAATTTTGAACATGTTTTAAAAATGGCAGCGAAAACAAATTTTTCGTGCAAAAATTGTGGAAAAAACACCCTAAAAACGAAAATTGTTGATACTCAAATGATGTTTTTTTTTTTTAGGGTCAATTTTCAACATTTTTAAAATATGGCAGTAAAACCGAAAATTTATGTGCAAGAAAAAGTTGTTTTTGAGGAAAAAACACGCTAATGTTTTTGGTAGAATAACATTTTTATTTCCTAAGTATAATTTCAACATATTTTAGTACTGATGATAAAGATAAAATAGTCGGATCTAAAATACATTAAAATTCTATTAGTTTTCATCCATGTTGTTAAACATATAATAACATGACACTAAAGATCGCTAAAATTATAATTGTTTTCAACCTGTTGTGGTAAAAACACACCCCCCCCCATTATTGGTTTTCTCAACTCAAATAATGGGGACCCTTTCTATAAAAATTTTGGCTAAACACCTTTTTGGATTTTTATTTTAGTTGATTGCCCTACACTTTTGTTAATTTTTAGTTTTCTTTGGATTCTTGTTTTGATTGCTTTGTTAGAATCGATTTTCTATAAGCTTGACATTGACGCTTGTTTCGCCCCATTTGGTCAACTGGTTTGAAAATGGCACTCCTTTGAAAGTCTGATTATTTATGTACCCTGGGTTAAAAATGCATAAAATGTACAATATCGCATTTTGTAAATAAATTAGTTCAATAATGCATTCAGTTTAAATATTAACCCGTAGTGAGTTTTTACTAACATTTTTCCATATAGTCAAATCATGAAGCAACCAGATTTTAGTAATTTACTTCAATAAATTATTAATCTCAAAAAAATCATAATTTCAAAGTGGTTATAATTTATTTTTCATTTTATTAAAAATAGTTGTAGTTTATAAAAGAAAACAAAATAAAAATTAAAAAAAATTAA
>APFE031469476.1:26061-50848 GCA_000404065.3 Pinus taeda
GCAATTTGCAAGGGGAGCCATTACCATCAAGATTTCCCTTGCATCCCGTAGATCTTGAGAGAATGGTCTCCCCGTTTGTACCATTCGGTGTCATCAACCTCTAACAGTCAAGATGACAACACACCATCAACTAGTGCAAACAAAGTCAATAGACATAAAGGAAAAGTCAGATTTCCATGTAGGTTATGTGAAGGTGATCATACTCTTCACCGTTTTCCTTTTCTGGATGAAGCCAAAAGCATTTTGGATAACCGTCTTGCTTCACTGCAGCGAATTCCACATGGATACAGGAAACTCTTACCAAGTCCTTCACTAGTTGAAAACCCGATTGACATAACTCAATCGTCAATCGAATCACCTATCATTGAAAGTGAACCTTTTGAGTCCATACCGGACCAAATTCAACTGGTCGAGATGGCAGTCGACCCAGTCTCGCCTTCAAAAGGCCCACCTTCGAATGATACAGTTTCCAAAGAGAATGAGAACGACACCGTTCAAATTATTTTTGTCGATACAGAGTCTAATGAACTTGGGGGCAATCCACCCATTCCTTTACAACAGGAAGAGGCCCCCCTAGTTCATGAGATTTATCTGGGAATTTATCTGGTACCTCCTCCAAGCAGTCTAGTCGTTTTCTTTGATTGGAATCAACTAGCAAAACCCTGCCTTCCATCTAATGTACCATTCTGAATCATAGTACAAATTTAAAAAATGATCATGTCTAGCACTATCATATATGAAGGGGCTTCAGTGAGTATCCTTTCCTCAACTGCTTGGAAAGCGCTTGCGCCATTGCTTTTGCCTAAAAATCAAAATTTGTCGGGCTTCAACAAAGGAACCAGTCGACCATTAGGGATCCTTCCAAAGTTACCGATAACTTTGAGAAAGAGAACTATTTATTTGAACGTGATGTTAGTCCAAGGTCCACTAGACTACAATGTACTCCTTGGACGTGATTATATATATAGCATGGAATCCATTGTTTCCACATTCTTTCGAGTGATGTGTTTTCCACATGAAGGCAAACTGGTGCAACTTGTCAACCAGCTTTCATTTCTTGGTTCAAACACAGCTGCAAATCAACCATCATCCCAAAATGGTCTCTTCGCATCAACAATGTCTCTTCCATCTTCATCCCATCCACCTAATTACCACGAGTAGTTTGGTGAGTGTGATGAAGATTAGGGCGCATGCACCTGTTGTGGTAAAAACGCAACCCCCCCATTATTGATGCGTCCACTTCGAATAATGGAGACACTTTCTATTAAAATTTGGCCAAATACCTTTTTGGATTTTTATTTTAGTTGATTGCCCTACTCTTTTGTTAATTTTTAGTTTTATTTGGATTCTTATTTTGATTGCTTTGTTAGAATCGATTTTTTATGTAGCCTGGGTTAAAAATGCATAAAATGTACAATATCACATTTTGTAAATTAATTAGTTCAATAATGCATTCAGTTTAAATATTAACTCGTAGTGAATTTTTACTAACATTTTTTTTATTTTTAGTTATGCAGCCAAACCATTAATTATCAGGATTTTAAGAAATTCACTCAAATTTCCAAATCAAATCTTAATCTCAAAAATCCAAACATTCTAAGTGGCTGTAGTTTAGTTAATTTCATAACTAAATTTCATTAAAATAAAATCAAAACAAAACATTGATTTTATATATTAAATCTCAAAATAATTAAATTAATTATTATATAAAATATAATTAATTTAAAATTAAAATTTAATATATAAAATTAAAATATAAATAAAATTAATCGCATCGGGAGTTTGTATCGCATCGGGAGTTTTGACTTGACACATATTAACAAACCCCGATACCTGCCATTCCCCCGATGCCGATGGCCGACACCACACTCCTCCGATTGTCGATACTCCTCCATACCTCCGATCGCCGAAAAACTTACGTCAAAAGGCATTGCATCGGGGATTTTGTTTTGCATTATAATAAAACTCTGATATCCCTCTTCCTCCCGATCCGATCCGATTTGCCAACGCAAGAGGGAATTAACCAAGTGTAAAAGCTTATGTGATGTTTTATTTTCAAAAACTCATTTGAAATGAGTTAAAACTAATGGAGCGAATAAGGGTAATGGGAGTAAGTGTAGATATATTTTTTTAATATTAGTTTATATTAATATTTTATATGTGAATATATTATATTAATTAAATTAATTAATATATGTAATATTTAATTAACTTAATTAAATTTAAATTTAAATATCATTTAGATTAATATTAATTAGTTTTTAATTAGATTAAATTTGTTTATAAATAGTTAATTAGATATCAGTTAATTAGATTAATAAATAGTTTATTAATAATTAGTTTAATTTATAATTAACACTTAATTTAGAATTAATTAGAATCCTAATTTAGGATTAGATTTTTAGCCTAGCAACAGAATTTCCAGATTCATGCCAGATTTGATCCATCAATTTTGGAGGCTCATAAATTAAGTTTTACTTGGCCAAATGAGGCTCAGGACGGCTCATTGGAAAGAGAAAATCAAGGAGAACATTTTGGAGGAGGTTTCACTAATAGATTTACTCATTTGTTGAGTCAAAAATCAGGCAGAAGATCAGGCTCCAAATTTTGAAAACAAAATCAATTTTCTGAGTTATCTTCTTCAATTTCACTTGTCCAAAGCCTCTTCTAATTGCAGATCCATTGGTCAATGATATCCTTTGCTAATAAAACCATTCCAAGCATCAATACAGAGCTTATATTTTATTTTCAATTATTTATTTAAATAGAATTTAATTGGATTTGATTTAAAGGCCAGCAATGCTATTTTGATTTTGTGGTTGCATTTTAATAGATTTTGATTTCTTCTTGCAGGAAAACAGTGGAAAAGATATGGAAAAAAGGATTTCAAGCAATGAGAATGCTACAAAAATTAAAGATTGAAATTATGAGCAAGTAAAATTGGATTTAGTAGATTTCTCTTGAACAGACTCTCCTCTCTAAAATTCCTTCACAAATATTATAAATAACAGATTGCAGAATGGAATAAGGGCTGCTCTCCTCTGCAATTTTAGACTTCTAAAAGCACTACTGTAACAGGAATTTAGAGTTGTAGGAGAGAGGAGAGAAAATCTCAGATCTGGGGATTATTGAGGATTTTCCCTTTGTATCTTGAATTATGTATGAGGGGCAGAGTTTGCACTATTGTGGCTCTAGTTTTGAAGGCAGAAGTTCAAGCAATGTAAAGGGCTGTTGGAGACCAAGGATAGAGAAATGGATGCAATAAATTGGTATTTCTAATACTATTGTTTCAAATATCAGTTTTAATTTTATGGTGACAGGAATGTGTCATTTTATTCATGTTTGTGCACTATTGTCAATATGGGTAATTTGTCTCAATCTTATTATTATGTATCTCTGTTTTTATGGATTAATTTCTTATTTTTGAGTAACTACTTACTTTGAAATCTGTCTTATGAAACTGATTTATTAAATGGTAATGTGTTATGAACTATTTCCACATATCATTATTCAGTTATTGGATTTATTGATTTGATAATCAATATCATTTTTGTGAACTACTTCCTGGAATGTTATTAGTTTATTATTTCAAGTTTTAAGGTCTCAATAGAATGTGTTTTGGTAACCATAATATTAGTTAATTGAACTACTTCATTAACTTGATATTCATTATAAACAAGACATATTTAAATCCCAATATTTTGATTATCTTGCTCTTAGTTGGGTTAAATTTATATCTGCCTAATTAAGATAGGATTTAGATTAGTTTCTTTTGCTTGCATCATAGAATAAGCTTGCATTTAGAGTAAATTCTATATTCTATTAAGTCCTCGCCTCAAAGAGGCAAAACTTTAGTTGTGGCTTGGTTGAACCCAAATCAGCTTAAGGGTCATTCTCTTGCCTGATCAACAAGGCGAAGTGATCTGATATCCCTAACTATTGGTAGTGAAAGATATATCATAAACCAATAGCTATACGGAGAAGGTAACTGGACCTAGTTAAACCTGTCGGAGCCACCAAACCAAACGGAAAAGGAGCTGCTTTAAGGTCCTGACCGGGTGGTTATCCCCCATTGTTGCTGTAGCGATTTTCGTGGAATCAACACAACCATAACATTAAAGATACAAAACAATATGGAACTTTTTCAACCATAAAATTAAAAAACCATGACATTATGAACAAATTACATGACTAAATTAATCAAAATGTCATTATTTGTAGATTGAATGAAACATACATTATATCTCTAATTATAAAAATCATCATAATTAAAACATATAATCCAACAACATAAAAATGACTCATAACTTCTGATTTAACACCATATGAAAATCAAAATTTTTATTTCAAGATATGATGCAAACATCAATTATATAAATTGTGTTAGACAATTACTCAAAGTCACTCATATTTTCTTCCACGCCATCAAAATTCACATCTTCAGATGAATGCTTGGATCCAGACGAAGATGCTCCATATTCTTCGCTTTCATCAACAAGTGCCCCATTTGAGTCCACATGCATGCCCACCATTTCAGGTTTCAAAAATATTTTGGATCTATGACTGGTTTCAGCCAATTCCCATCTGAACATTGTTCCTTTTGATAACAATCTTTTCAAAATGTCTATCATCTTGAAGCGAAGAGTTCCCCTCTTTGTTAAATTGAAGTCATAAACAAGTATGTCAACACCCTCCAATTTTAATAGGTTTGTGCGACAACAATTTATATTTGTACCTTTTCTTTTTCTCTTTCCGCCAATTTTTTTATCAACTACCATCTTTGGCTTATACACACCATTGAATGGGAGTGTATTTGTGGCATACCAATGTACTTCAACACTTGTAACATCTTCATTTTTTATAAATACCTTTATATCCTTACCAACCCAGAATGAATAGCCATTGGGATCTCCATCTGCTAGCACTATGATCTTGCAACCCTCCTTAATATATTGTAATTAACCCCTGTAACGGTCTTCCATGGCTTCATCTAGTGCACACGATCCTCTAGAACCAATATACATCTCTCTTTCCTCTGCCTGTGAAGAATTAATAATACCTTGAGATTGTTGTTGTTCAACAATGTTTCTTTTCTCGTGTTCATTTGACACATTTTGTGGCCAAATAAATGGATTTTTCAAAGGTATATCTTCATTTGTTTATCTTGAAATGATATCACTTTGATTATTGAAAAATGACTCCCACCAAACTGAATCAACAATGTCAAAGTACTCATATGTATATCTAATACATTTTTTAATTTCTTCTAGGCAATCGGAATAATTTAAATCTCTATTATGTATGCATGCATTATGAACTTCAGTAACTGATTGTAATAACAATATATTTGATGTCAAAATTGGATGATCTAGAATGAACTTCAAAAATTCCAAACTTGATGATGGTGCCCATTCTGCAGTAACTGAATACTTCTTGCCCCATATTAGTATTTTTCCATCAATTTCTTTGGTACAAAATTGCTGTTGGAAGCTAACTTCATTAAGTTGTTCAATAGATTTATCCCGACGATGCAATCTCAGAATAAACCTTCGCATGTCAATAGTTTCTTCTAACACATCAAACATAGGGTTTGGCATGTATGATTTCTTAATACATTCAATTAATGATGTCAAGCTCCCAACTTATTTCGTCCTCAATGTGATAGAAAAATGACTGAACATCTGATCAATATGGTCATGAGTGTGCCCAATAAGAAGGAAACCAACCTTTACCTTCTGAAAAATTCTCAATTTGATAATCATGTTTAGATATCCAAAAACAACCTGATTTTTGTTTTCACGACAAGTGTTGTCCAATTGTAGATACAAAACTTCAGGAAGGTTACCAGACCAATGAGAAAGCACGTCATGAATTATGGTTATTGTCAGATTTATATCATTATGAATATTTGGAGCTGTGAAGTACACCCTTGGAAACACTCCCCCATTGAAGACCATACAACTGACCAAGTGATACTGAATTCATCCAATAAATATTTGGGTGTGCGAATAAAATGTGGTAAAAGTGTTTTCTTCTGGTCCATACCATTAATTATCAAACCCAAATATTTATTTGGATTATCATAACACTTCTTTCAATGCTTGTATAGCTTTTTCCTTTCACTTGTTTGTTGTTCGTGATGCTCTTGAAGTTCTTTGACAATGGAATCTACGCAACATAAAAGAAAGTAATTAAGAAATACATTTTCATAGTTGATGACTATACAATTTTAAAAGTTAAAGTTATGAATGCTTACCTCTTTCTGAACCTTCACATTTATCCCTTTTTGATTTAAGAGAAGCACATGTACTACAAATCCCCATCCTTGTCTTATTAGGAATACAGAAATTGTTGAATTCTTTCTTCCATACCTTCACAAAATATTGATATGTAATAAATTGACCATGTCCTTTAGCACCTTCTGCATATTCTTTGTATAAGTTGTATATTTATTGTCTTGAAAAATTATCTGGAATATGTATTGTCTCTCTATTTGGCATACACTCTCCATGCTTTGAAAATAAATCTTTCATCCATGACATTGCAATATTTTATAATGGCCCAAATTGTCATTTATGATGTACTTCTGAATAAAATGTGGGATCCTTTTCCAAATTTGCTTGGATTCCTGAGAGACGAAAATTACCCATCGAATGAAACATTTTGAAATCCTTTCTACAGATAAATAAAGACCCAATATGATAATCATAACCTAACAATGTAGATTGCATGGATCCAACTAAATATGAATTTTGCATGCTTTTCTTCATTGACAAATATCTCTTCCTTCTCTCTAATGCAAAATTGAAATCCATATGTTTCAAGCAATATTTTTGACAACATTCACTTGAAATGAGAGCACTAATAGAACTTCTTCTCATTAGATATTCTTCTCTACCCTTTGTATAACTAGAACATCTTGGATTGATACGAAAAGGTCTGCTCCTACTCCTCGATACACTATTTTCTAGCAACATCTCCATCATTGGATTATCATTTGTATAAGCATTTTCATCATCATTACAAGGAATGTTATCCTCACTATGATCATCTGTGCTTTTGAAATAATGACTTGGAGGATATTCTTCATCTTCCCCTTCTTTAGTGATACTGTCATAGTCCTTAGAATTAGGAATAAATGGAAAATTTGACTCAATGTTTATTGGATCTTCCTCATGTGCATTGTCAGTACTTCTCTCATAGTCCATAGGATTAGGACTATGTAAAAAATGTGACTAATTAATTACAAAACATTCTACATCCTATTCTTTGTCACTGCTACTCTCATATTCCTTAGAATTAGGACTAAGTGCTTCATCCTATCCTTTGTCACTACTACTCGCATAGTCCTTAGGATTAGGACTAAGTGGAAACTACGACTCTTTATTTATTTGAAAATCTTCATCATGTTCTTCATCGTTGCTGCTCTCATAGTCCATCGGATTAAGACTAAGTAGACACTGTGACACTTTATTCATCTGAAATTCTTCATCATGTTCTTCATCACTGCTGCTTTCATAGTCCATAGGATTAGGACTAAGTGGACACTGTGACACTCTATTCATTTGAAATTATTCGTCATGCTCTTCATCACTATTTCTCTCATAGTCTGTAGGACTAGGACTAAGTGGACTCCGTGACACTTCATTCTTTTTAAATTCTTCATCAAGTTCTTCATCACCGTTGCTTTCATATTTCATAGGATTAGGAATAAGTGAACATTGTGACACTCTATTCAGTTGAAATTCTTCAGCATGCTCTTCATCACTGTTACTATCATAGTCCATAGGATTAGGAATAAGTGGATACCATGACACTCCATTCTTTTGAAATTCTTCATCATGCTCTTTATTATTGCTGCTCTCATATTCCATAGGATTAGGAATAAGTGGACACTGTGACACTCCATTCTTTTGAAATTCTTCATCATGATCTTCATCACTGTTTCTCTATAGTCCATAGGATTAGGACTAAGTGGACACCGTGACACTCCATTCTTTTGAAATTCTTCATCATGCTCTTCATCATTGCTGCTCTCATAGTCCATAGGATTAGGACTAAGTGAAAACTGTGACACTCCATTCTTTTCAGATTCTTCATCATGCTCTTCATCATTGTTGCTCTCATAATCCATAGCATTCAGACTAAGTGGAAATGGTGACTCTTTATTTATTTTAAATTCTTCATCTCGTATTTCATCAGTGCTGCTCTCATAGTTCTTAGGATTAGGAATAGTGGAATATTGACTCTCTATTCATAGTGGAATAATTTTCATTATATTCATCAATATGAATAGAGTTGTTACGCGGCGAAGATGTTGATCCTTCACAAAGAGACACTTCACTATCAGAATAATCCATGCCTTTGGAAGAGGTTGAAAGATACAAATGCAGAATCTCCTAATGATAATATATAGCTTAAAGAATGAAAATTTTCGTCCAAAAATTTTCGTATTTCCTTCCATTATTTTCTTCTACAATTTATTGAAAAATTTTAACTAAAATTTTCTTATGAAATAAATCTTTTAAATTAAAATTGTAAACTAAATCTTTTACCTAAATTAATTTATTACTTAAACTATTTAATATTTACTAGACAATTGAATGCTTTTAAAAAAAAATTATTATACCTTCTAAAACAAATTAATCCCACATTCACCATGCTATAAAACAATTCCGTAATGTTCACTTTATCCTAGTTTCCTATATCGCCATAACAAAATTTACATGTTAAAGTTTATAAAAACAAATTAATCCCATATTAACCATACGGTAAAACAATTTTGTGATTTCCCCTATATAATAAATTTCATTATCACTTTTCCTCACATCACATCAAGGTTTTTTGAGGTTCGTTAAAAGACTTGGAGTGAATTTGCGGAGAAACTACATTGTTATCAACAACATACTCAACGAAGGATTATCACATTTGAAAGGTTAATTAATTTTTCTATTGCGCAAATTTTAAAATTAAATAAGTTTAATGATTTTTTTTCTTAGAAATTAAAAAAATTTGTGGGACAGATTTACCCAATACATCTGCAATAGGCATGGTGGGCCTGATCATGCTTGTAGCAGCCCAACAGGCCCGTCGGTGAGGGGAGGGGGGGCTGGCTGCCCAGCACCTTGCCCCACCCCAGCGGCAGGTCGTTGGGCTGCCAGGGCTAGCACCAGCCCCCCTGCCCACCCCGACGGCCCAACAACTAGCCTGGGCAGTGGGCCGTTGGGCTATCGAGGGGCTGGATGCCAGCCCCTCTACCTGACCCTCACAGCCCATGGAGCCCATTGCCCAGGCTGGCCGTTGGGTCACCTAGGTGTGGCAGGGACCAAGAAGGGCTAGGTATGGGGTGGGGGGGTGGTTGTTGGGCTTTCATGGTGGGGTAGGGGGTTGGGTCCAACTGTCGACCTAGGTGGCCAACCGATTTCTAGGGTGGGGCGGCAAGGCACTATATTTTTTAAATTTATTATTATTATTTTTAATTGTTATGTTTTACAAAATCAATTATCATTTATCGTTTTGTTTTTTAATCTAAGCTATTATTTTTTTGTAATTTACTGATTTATATACGCATCTTTTTTTAGGAAAATGCAATCAAAGAAGATTTTTCTGAATCTTTCTGGACCAAAGACTATTAAAGGTGGAGCTTCAGGAAACACTATTGAATGAACCAAACTTGAGCTCATAGATAGAAATCTTTCAAGTGCCTCAAATGATAAGAAGATGATTTCATACTGGAATAAATCAAAAGAAGTGAAACTTCCAACAAATGTCTGGTATGTGTAAGAAAGAAAAAATGAATTTGTGTAGATAAATCTATATGCTGATATACCTAACGCTAATGGAATTTATGAGGTGCTGGGAAAGGTCATAGACATGTGTTCAGTATCAGACAGTGAAGTTGTTTACATACTTATAAAACTACCTAAGTCACATGAAGGGATTAAATACTAGCTATTATATTGATTGTATGACACGAGAGAGGTATCTACAAAGTTATGTAAACAAATCGTTAATGAGATGACACAAAATATCATAAGTGTTGTTATTTATATTTGTGTTTTGCGTTATTATAACTGTCTCATTATATTTTTGTAACTTTGTTTTCATTGATATATGATATTTTGTTTGGCAGAATTTTGTTGAAAGTGTTTCAATTATGTTGCGAGGCATTCATTTCATAGAGCATAATATTATGAAAGTTGTTAGTAGTTTCTATATAGTGTCAAAAGAAGATATGGAAAACAAGTAAAAGGTAGTAATTCATGATGTTACAAAACTACATCCAAGGGATTAGAAAGAAGGCCTCTAATGGATAAATCTAGCAAAGGTAGACATGCTACTTTTGAAGATGAGGAAGTTGAAACTGACACTGAAGAATATGTTTTCATTACTGAGCATGACATTGGAACGAATGTTAGAAAGGAGAAGATCTGTAAAAGACCAAAAGTAACAATGCCCAATTAATAAGTATGTTCTAGTTAATGATGATAATGTTATGAGGAAGAAAAGTAAAGTTGAACATTCTCAAGTAGTCATTACCAACAGTGAAGATCCTAGTGAAACTTCAAAAGAAAGTAGAGAAATCATTACACTAGGAGTTTATTTAGAGGATATCATTATTAAAACAAAAAAAAATTCCATTCGACTGAACTTGACAAAGAGAAACTTAAATGAGGGTGGTTGTACATTTTAGTTTAATGTGAGACAAATATATAAGGCAAGTGAAGGAAAATGTAAATATCAAGTCAGAAAGTCACACCACCTGTATGTTCACAACTTGAAGACATTGATGACGTACAATCCATATGCTCAGGTGGCTATTTTTGTGTTTCTTGTTGATCCAGTTCAAGTTCCCAACAAAGAAGCATTTGATAATTCAAAATGTTTTGAATACAATTATTATGTGCTTGGGGGGAACCATTCCGTAGAAGATCAAAGAAAATTGATAGAGGAATATCCTAATAACCCACATTTTCAAACAATGAAATGTATTATTTATGCTGGTTTATTAGATTCAGAAGCAAAGTTAGTGGCATGGGATCATAGTTTAGATAATGAATAAAGGATGTCTATGAATTTCATCCAAATGGTTGTATTTATTCATAGTGAAATTGAAGAAAAATGTGGTGGTGATAAGGTAAATGTTATTGTAGATTCCTGAAATCAATGTTGTATACAAATAGGCTATCAAATTGAAGAGAAAATCAATTCAAAAGGTGACAGAGTAAATACTGATTTATTCAGAGGTATTGATAACCTTTTGTAGTTGGCAATAGAACTGGAGAGATATGGGAATTTATTAATGATATTTTTAACATGTGGGAGAACATTTACATTAAAATCCAGAAGGGCAAAAGGTCTAAACCATTGATATGTAGCAATAGTAAATCGGGTCCTGAAATGAAGAAACTTCCAGAAAATATGACTATCACACCTTGGAGAGAATTGCAAGGAGTGAAGGATGAAAAACTTGTCAAATAAATATTATCTCATGTGAGATTAGGGGAATTATCATTGGAGGAAATGTCTAAGGAATTTCAAAAGTAAGTTTGTTGAATTATTTTTACTTATTTCTAGATTATAATTTTCTTTTAAATATAACATATTATTCTTGGTAGTATTTGTAATACATATCATTATATTAACTTTTTTTACTTTATCTTAGTCACAAAGTTTACATGAAAATACAAGAACAAATGGTTAAATTGCTGAATGAATATAGTTGGGATGATTTTGTATGCAACTATCCAGATTCAAGTTCTACATGAACATTTTTTTTTTTTTATCTTGCATTTAAAAAGGTATGTTGATTTATACATTCATTTTTATTCATTTGTATACTATTTTTATTTTATAACTTATACATACATATTTTTATTTTATTAAAGATGAGGAAGGATGCTAATGAAGCACCAGATAGTTTCAAAACCTTTATTGAAAAATTAAGATCAAAATACTGAACAGGCAATGCCTTAGGAATGTTGAACTTGATCCAACTCTTACTCATTTCATTTGGAATGGGCTTGACACTATTCAATATCAAGTACTACAAGGTGACTTTGAAGACATTGCTAAACTCATACCTAAAAGGGATTATGCCCTAGTTATTGCATATATTCTCCATGGTTTCAATATTCCAAACATTGGCTATGATAGTGACCCTTATACTTATCAAGATCTTAGTAAAGTGGTTGCAGGATTTCTAGAAGTCACATCATCACCATTATGGAGATTTGTGACATTTCATTCAGATGCAAAATTGGCAATGTTATTGTCAAGATTCAAGGGGAAAACAAACTCGTGGATGCAACTTATATGGTAAGATGTTGAAAATGTATATTTGATTAATGTTAAAAAAATCAGTTGTGTACAAGTTAATTGAACTTTTACTATGTCATGTTACAGGCAAAAGTCAAATCTTCTTAACCGTGAAGATCAACCATTTATAAATGATTGTGAGTTCATCCATATTGATAGTTGGGCAAAAGATGATAGCTATATGTCTATGATTTTTAATCGGGTAGATGGAAAGAGTCATAGCCAAGTACTGGCTTATGATGTTGTTGTGAGAAATCTAACATATGAAGACAAAGAAGAAAAATGAGAGATAGTTAACATTTATAAAAAACCACAGTTATTGATTAACTATGTTATAGACATATGTTCAAATGAAGGAGATTGGGTCCTAGATTTATTTTCTGACTCAGGTAAATTTTATTATATGGAACTGAATTTCGATAGCTTCTTTCTTAATTTATATGTCATTGTACTAATTTAATTCATTATTTCTTTTATGATTGATAATTAGGTACAATACTAGCATGTTGCCTTCATAAAGGAAGAAATTGCATTGCCATTGAAAATATCCAATATAGTGCAATTTTATTCAGCAAAGAATTAATGCTCTTCAATTTCTTCCAGGTGCAATGCACAAAATTGGGTTGAAGAAAGGGGACTTTAGTGAATAACGTGTGGCAAAATAGGTAAAGGAATGTCAATCACCATTACATGGAATGATTAGAAATGCATATATTGGGAGATTCACGGACATCAAAGATCCATTATAAGAGGAAAATTAGCAAAATGAAGTAGAAAATTTTGTGGAAGAAGACAATGATGAAACTCTAGAGGATGAAGAGTTTGGATTACATGATATTGTTGATTAAAGTTAAGTTATGCTTGGAAATCAAACTCATTTTTTGTAACTATTAATTAGTTATACTTGTAATGTTTTGACTTTGACATTTTATGAGAAGAATAAGCATTCAATTAATGTTGTTATGTGTTCAATATTTGTATTATTTGATTTTCGCATTAATTTTTATGTTAATAATTATTTTTTGAAAAAAACAATGATTATTATTATTTTTTGACATGAAAATCATTAAAAAAAAAAAAAAAAAAAAAAAAAAACTATTATTTAGCCTTTTTTAGTTAAATTTTTCCTATAAAACTTGTGATATTGACATGTAATTTCTAGCAAAAAAAAGATCAAAATGTGTAATTTTTTAGTTATATTTATGTTGAAAATGGTTATTTTTATGTTAGTTGTTAAAATTATTGTTTTTTAGAGGCAATTATTTCATGTGCATTGAAAAATTAATTAATGATGTATAAAAATGTAGAATATCGAAACTTCAAAATATCAACATTTTTCTTTAAATATGCAAAATAATAAAAACCTCACTACAAAAAAAAGAAAAATTAAATAAAAACAAGAAAATATGAAGAAGAAAACCACTTTAAAAATTGTTAAATTTGGAAATTAATTATTTATATTTCATACATTAGAAAATTTAAAGTCAAAAAATAGGTCTTTTAAAAAAAGGGTCTGATGCAGAATCACCACTTTTTTAAATCAACATGCAAATCACTAACATTCTAAAATGTAATGTACGTAAAAGAATTTAAAGTGCCAAAAACTATGCTCTAAAAAAAATATGTGTATTCTACATGACTAGTTATAGTCATAGTTATTTCATGTATTTACTTGTAACTGAAAGGATAGTGGATGCAAGACCTAATTGATGTCAAAATAGTTAAGGGAGGAGGGTGTTGATCTTTCTTATCAAGTCTCATGTGAGTTATCAGTCATTTATGCTCTGTCTTGTATTTATTTCCTGTAGATTGCATTGGTGCCAAGTGTTTGATAGAATCTCAGTCCCGATTGGGGATGGTCAAGCCTAGTCCTAGAATCAGTTTTTGATTTGAAATTCTTTTGGTAATGTAATTTATGGATTGTGAAAGCTACAGGGGTTTCTGGGTAGTGACTAGGATTATATGCTTGAAAAGTGACACAAATCCCAGCGTTGTATCCACAAGTCTGAGGATTAAATTCCCCAGATGCATGCATACCCATGTTGTGTGTGCGTCTGAAGGTTTTTAGACATACCTTTGTCCATATCTAGGGAGAGTGCATGGGTCTAATGGTCTAAAATCTTAGTGGCACCCTAGGGATGGTTAGGGGAAGGACTGTAATGCATTATGGGAGTCTTGTAGCAGGTGCATAAGGTTTGATATGGTGTGTTTTTATCGATTCCACTTTCTTAAATGAAACATAGGGAGTCAAATCATATCATAGTACCTTATCGTCACATGTTTATCATAGTTCGCTAGTTACTTGGGTAGATGTGGGAGTATGCCATTACAGAGTGGTATCAAAATGGGTACTATTCTCTTTAGGTGATGTATAGTTTCTGTTCTTTTGGGGTGATATCTAATACCTCGAAGTGGTATCAGAGTATGGTTCACCCCTTGGACTGGATGGGGTGTGTGTTGGTCATGCAATCATGTTAGTTGTATATGTGCTTGTTTCATTTTCATGGTCTCGATCAGGGTTGTAGTGACGTCTCCATGTGAAGGTTGATGGTTTTGTTGTGGGATGTGTCATCATGAGTTTATGGTTGTACATGCATTGGTTATGCATGTTAGTGTCTATAGGTTGTTGTGAATGCATTGTTATGGTTATGGTTATGGTTATGCATGTATGGTAGGTCATACATGCATTTTGAGGTAATTGTATGCAATTAGGTCATCATGATGCTATTGGTATGTTATGATGCTAATGCGTTGAATGAAGTAAAGTAGGAAATGCAAACTCTTAGAGTGAGGTTGTAGCACTAGACTTTGGGTGTAAGAATAGATCTCATATAAGTTTTTGTGTTTAGCATGCATGTATGTGACTCATGGTTGTTGTAAGAATTAGGTTTACTTATATGTTTTTCATTCTATTATTATTATGGTTACATACATGATAAATTCTAGTTGACCATTGTAGTCATATACACATGTTAGATAGCCATGAATGATAGTAACCCATGGTTGTATGAAATGTTGTTGCTGTTTTATGTTAGGTAACTTCATGATTAGGGTTATAGAATTAATATCTTGATGTTATATGTGTCATGCTAAATTGGATTGGCCTATGCAGATGGTTAGGCTTATGACATTCAGGTATGAGTTGACATATTTGTGATATTATGTTGTACTAATCTAGGTTTATTGTGTAGATGTGATTATTATGTGTGAATGATAATTTTTTAAGAGTTATGATGTGAACATGTTAGTTAGTGATTATTATGGATATAATGACCTTATTTATGTTTGAGTTGATATGCCGTGAAGTTATATCATGCTAATATGGATTGATTGTTCAGACAAGATAGCCTCCCCTGAGATAGATTAAGGTGTGAACTTGATTATGTCATCTATTTTGTGTTTGAGTGTTAATGTCTATTATGTTGTATATCTATTGTTGAATGTTTGATTAATTGCATGATATGAGTATGTGCCTATAAGATTGCATTAAGAAATGATCTTGTTTTAAGATGGTTTTACTCACACATATGAGTTGAGATAGCTGACATGTACTTGAGTGTAGTAGATGACAGTTGTAGCATTATGACTAATGAGTATGAGTTGACTATGGATTATGACATGATTGTTAGTCTTGGTAAAGGTTTTTCAAATTGATAGATATGATTGTCTTGATATTTGGAACATGTGGTTGACATGAGTGAGCAGTTGTAGGGGTAACATGCTTGGTGCAACAAGGTAAGGTAATTGGTGTAATGTTATGTTCACATATGCATTGATAGTTATGTGTTATGGCAATATGATACAAAGAGTGGCATGGAAAAGTAATTGCCATGGAGTATTGAAGAAGGATCAGGTTGAGCTTAATCACTGGGAAACACGGGGATGGAGTCATGGTGTCTGTTGCTAGTTTTTTGCTTTTGGTGTTTGTGATTAGTTTGCACTTGATTGCATCTTTGTTATGTATAGTGCAAGGCCTTTCCACTTTGTTTGTGGATTCGTAATGTTATTGATTTTCATGGTTTTATTCTTGTTTGTTTCTTCTCTTACCTTTTACGTTTCGAGTCTTTTGGGAAAGAGGAAAGTTAATGGAGTTTGGGGAGAGTTGTGTGGTACCCAAAAAATGATGTAAGGCCTAGATGAAGCTTAGTGCAAGTGTAAGGGAAGATGAATGCAAGCGTATGGCAACTAGTTGGATTGGTTGGGTCCATTGAGGTAAATGGACAATGATAGGGAAATCGTGAAAAAGGTAACATAAAGGGTAAAGTAAATGAATCTGAGGTTTTAGATTCCTTGGATATGTGGGAACTGTTGTTCTCAATACTATGCATGTTGTGCATAAACAAAGGAATTTATCTTAACCTTGGCCTTTTGATATCTAGTAGTTATGTTGTTATTTGACAGGGTCATCGGGGAACATGATCGTTTTATGTTGGTGTTTATATGAGTATATATATATGTATGTATCTTGTTGTCTGATAGGGTCGTCAAGAATCATTCTTGTAGAGGAATGATTTCTTACACAGGTGAATGACATGAAGAGGTTCCTGATCTATGAGGAATCAAGTGGGAATAATAGCCATGACAAATATATGAGGTTAGTATCATGTGGGTATGAATTGATATTGTATGCTTGTATTATGCCTATGTTTATGTTATGATGGGTAACACTAAAGGATACATTAGTAGAATGAAAGAAATGTGATTTATGGCATGCTAGGATAAGCATGGATGAAAGAGAGACACTAGAAGTAAGGTTTCTTGGTAGAGGTAGTATGGTTTTGGATGTGCAATGTTATTGTGGTGTATATGTTGTGCATGTTGTATATTCAATGATTGTACCTATGGTGATGTTTAATGTTGTGTATGTAGTATCGTGTACATATGATGTTGTATTCTTGTTATATATATGGTGTTGTATGGATATTACATATGTAGTGTTGGGTATAGATGTTGCTATGTATATGTTGGATATGCGGTGTTGTGTATATATCATACTGTGCGCATGTTGGATATGCAGTGTTGTGTGCATATGGTGCTGTGTGCATATGATGATATGTAAATGTTGTATATGCAGTGATATGCACATATGGTGTTGTGTGCATGTTGTACATATGGTAGTATGTACATATGGTGTTGTGTGCAGGACTGTGCATGTGGTGTTATGTACATGTTATACATATGGTGTTATGTAAAGGCGATGTTGTGTGCATGTTGTGCATGTGGCATTGTGTACATGTGGTGTCCTATACATGTCGTGTATATGGTGTTTTGTACATGTGGTATTGTGTACACGTTGTACATGTGGTGCAGTGTACATATGATATTGTGTACATGTTTTCTAGGTGGTTTCATGTACACGTGATGTAGTGCACATATTATGTAGGTGGTGCGGGGTACATATGGTATTGTGTATATGTTTTACATATGGTACTGGTGTACATGTGGTATTGTGTGGATGTCATACATGTTGTGTTGTAGGCATGCGATACTATGTATGTGCATTATGTAGTCATGGTATCGTGACATGTGTATTCGTGGTTTTGTACCCTGTGTATGTATATGCGTTGTGTTGTACATCAGGTGTAGATGTATATGTTGTGTTGTGGTGTACACCGGATATAGGCATATGTATTGTGTTGTGTTGTACATTGGGTATAGGTGTATGTGTTGTATGTCAGGTGTAGGTGCATGTATTGCATGGTGTTGTACGTTGTGTGTGGTTTTATGTGGGTGATGCACACTATGTGTATGTGCACATGGTTGAAGAGAAGGCATTGGGTGTTTGTGGGGTGTGAAAATCGATCCAGAGTGCATACGAAACAAGGACAAAGGTAGAAGTTAATGATTGATTAGAGAATAAGTGTCAACATATTATTTATTTTTTACTATGCATGTGACTTGTGATTTTGGTTTATGATGGGTACATGTGATCTATTATTTTGATTATGATGGTTGCATTTTGAGCTAACGAGGTGTGATATGTTTATACATGATTATTTCATTGAACAACTAGTTTGACTTGTTGTGACAAGAAGTAAACATGATTTTAGGTGTACCTTCTTGACGAGCCACCAATGAGGTATTGTGTGAATTGATTTCAATTTATTTTAAATCTAATGGCAGTTATGTGCATGGGGTGGTTAAAGTCGACTTTTCTAATGGATCTGACCTAAAAATATATAAAAATACAAATATACCCAAAATAATAATAGAGAAATAGATTAACTTCAGATCTATATTAATATCAAAACCTTCAGGTAGGGTAACACCATACAATCACTCCTTAAGGAAGGAGAACACTCCACAAGCCATATGCTTGCCAATACAACAATCCTTGACACCACTCCATGGGGGAGTCTCTAGCCTCTATATAGGCCTCATACATACAATACCATGGGTCATTACCACTGTTCTCTCAATACCATATATCTAATACAATGGGCTTATTACATTATTGCTAACTACTTGTGGTCCTTTACATGATGGAAGTTAACCACTCTATTTATTAACTATGGCCCATCCCATTATTACGTTATTCCATTGGGTACCTCCCTTTGCACCCCATACTATCCACCCTATGTATACTACATTCCATCCCCCTTAAACATGTTTCGTCCCTGAAACATAAGAAGAACACAAAAGATAAAATCTACTCAAAAGAGTAGTACACTAGTACCATGCACGTGCATCTATCCATTCAGTGGATTACTCTTTTGAGTATATCTTATTATTTGTGTTCTTCTTATGTTTTGGGGATGAAACATATTTAACGGGGGTGGAATGTAGTACACCTAGGGGGGATAGTATGGGGTACAGAGAGAGGTACCCAAGGGAATAATGTAATAATGAGATGGGCTATAGTTAATAAATAAAGTGGTTAACCCACATCATGTAAGGGACCACAAGTATTTAGTAATAATGTAATAATCCCATTGTATTAGATATATGGTATTGAGAGAACCATGGTAATGACCCATGGTATTATATGTATGAGGCCTATATACAGGCTAGAGACTCCCCATGGAGAGATGTCAGGGAATATTGTATGAATAAGCATATGGCTTGTGGAGTTTTCTCCTTTCTTAAGGAGTGATTATATGGTGTAACCCTACCTCAAGGGTTTGATAAAAAAAGAGAAGCATTTTCATGTTACATTATTGCTAACTACTTTTGGTCCCTTACATGATGTGGGTTAACCACTTTATTTATTAACTATGGTCCATCCCATTATTAAATTATTCCCTTGAGTACCTCCCTTTGTACCCCATACTATTCCCCGTAGGTATACTATAGGACCCCTGACCACGTTCGGGTATGGGGGAGAGGAGCCAACAAAAAATCTTGAAGTGGGTGAGTTAGATATCAGTGGAAGATGAGGGAAAAGAGGATGGACCAAAAGGATGGTCTAGAGTCGGGGAGGGAAGAGGGAATGTGGTCACAGTGTAGGGGATGACAAGGGGCTCAGGGGAGAAATATGTTGAGGAGGGGTCAAGACATGTAGGAAGGAACTAAAGATATGTCGGGAAGAGTGGGCAGAAGTTTAGTTCATGAGAGAAAATAGCCTTGTTGGGTAACTCGGAAGACAACAATGAGGAGGTGAGTAGACTAGTCGAATGGATCAACTTATGAGAATAAACCTGAGGATCATTGGCTAGAGATGAAGGGATGTCTAGGGAGATGTTGGAGGAAGAAACTGACATCTATGGGGAGGAGACCATCCAAATGGGCACCGAGGCAAGAGGATCCTTAGAATAGTCTACAATATCCTCCTCAATGCTATTCGACAACCTGCGAAGAAAGCACCCAGGGAATAATGCCAAAGTGACAATTTCCTAGACATTTAAAATAATCCCAATGTCAATGCTGAAAATGAGGGAGGTGAATGTATGTGGAGGGGGAGGCAGCTGGAAGTGAGGCAGACTCAAAAAAATTTAATATATTAAAAAATATATTTATTTATTATGCTCATGATTCATAACCATATTGATAAATTAATATAGTATTGGGCTCTAAATTTTTATTAATATTAATTAAGAAAATTCATTTATTACACTCAAACGCATAGGGATATTTTCTTTAATTTAGATAGTCGATCATTAATTTATCACTCTACCCAAGCTCTTTTCAAATAATTAAAAATAGAAACCTTATGCATTTAAATATTTGTATAGATATTGTTTAATTAATATTTCTTTTCTCAAATTAAAAATTATTCATTTATTACAGTTTAGTAGTCATTTATTGATAGTGATATCTTATCCAATTTCTCTGATTGATCATGATTATATAGGAGAAAAGATATTATTTTCCATCTTTTTTAATTATTATTAATTAAAAGTAGTTACATAAGTTTAATATTTATATAATTTAGATTGTTTTTTGTTTGTCAAGTTGTTTGTGATTTTCGATGCTTCATTTGTGGCTTGAGGTGTCGCGGTCCACAAGCATTTAATCTGTCAAACACAAATAGGGATTGCACCCAACCAGGGCCACACCAGTCCTAAGCTAATTGAATTTTTTAGAATCTCTCCCCCTAGCACATGGCACAACCAACCCCCTTAAAGTTTGATCCCGAATCACCTTGCTAAAAAAGCCCATCCTCAATTGATTGTGCTAATAAACCCTAACATAATTTTAAAATGTTTTTAAATATAAACTTTATTTTAATAATATTACATTATAACTAATAATAATAAAAAATATTATTTAAAAAAATTAATTATAGAATTTTTTATTAAAATTACTTTTATATAATTTAATAGACTTAAAAATGCCCTCTTTTGGATAATTTCATTAATTCTCATTTAAATTTGTTATGAAAAAAGTATAATTAAATAAAGTCCAGATATAAAAATAAATTAGTGAAAGCCAACATATGACATGGAGATCTACATATATGAGTGAGGTCCACATACATAAAGATAGTTAGCTTGAGGTCCAACCATTGAACTACTGGAGGTGCTGGAGAATATCATTCATTTAATAAATCAATCATTCATTTATCCTAATTTTATTTATTAAAAAAGTTATTAAAAAATTTGTACAAAATAAAAACTTAATAATTTGTATATCTTGAAAATGTTTTATAATATAAAAATATTTTTATTTTTTTTATATAAATGGAAAATTATCCTATTTAATTAGATAAAAATATTCATTTATTTTTGAGAAAATATTGGTCATTTTTCGTTTCATATAATTGGTTAGTTTAGCTTTGCTTTCTTCATAAATTGGAAACAATCTATTATTCATATAGTATTCATCTATTAAATAATATCCCTCATTTATCACATCCATGACTCTAGTAGTACCATCTCATCTAGTGGATTTAGATAAACATAAGAATTAGATGAATTAAAATAGTTGGGAAATTTTCCTAAGGGCTAAACATTTCTCTCAAAAGTATGTTTATTAGGAAGGGAGGTAAGATTCTAAATCCCTTAAATCATTTTCAACTATCATTGGAGGAGCTATTAGTAATTTTTGTTTTTTAGGGAGTGGGGATGAAATTTGTAGGGAAATTTCACCCCAAAGAAGGAAATTGAGTATATTTATAGTACCAATACCATTTACTCACCAAATGAATATTTTATACCCTTTAAAAGAAATAAAATATATATATTTCAAAAATATCCAAAAAGAAGGATTTTATTATGGTGGAAAAGGGGTTTGTACCGGTTATAGGCATGAATGAGGGAGAAGGATACATTGGTCCTTGAATGAAATATCTCATTTTCAAGCTACGAAACAGCATAACAAGATAGTTATGATTGGAAAAGAAAATGATTATTCAAGGGACTTTTAGAACAAGAAACCACCACTCAAATCTTCCAAAATGATTATGTTCTCTTACAATATAAGAGATTTCACTACAAGGAAAGGAGTACTTAGTGGAGGTTATTGTAGAGGTTTTTAAGTTTATAAGATTTGACAAAATCATCAAAAAATATGTACTAAAACCTTTCCTAATGATTTTAGATTCAAATTCAACCTCTAAACTTTCATTTAAGGTTCAAAAAAATATTTTCATTTATGTTTTGTCTAAATATGCACTATACTCTGAAATCCTAGATGTCTTCACTATATTTGTTTTGATTTCCTGTCTGCTATTTTGTCCCTTTTAGATAGGGATCTAGAAGGGGGAATCCCCACCCAACTCTTAAAGTCAAAATCCTTCAAGTGTAGTTTCTTTAATTTGATCTAAGAAATCCAAGGATAAATTGATGATGTCAAGTTTTGTTAAAAGAGAAAGCGCCATCCATATTATTATTCCCCACTTTGGTTCCTCATATAAAAGAAATAGGTTTAGCGAAACATGTCCTAATTTATGATTCAACTAGTTTCTAGCCATCCCTAGGTCAATGGATTTTTGGACTCTAAAGAATTGGAAGGTAATGATCCAAAGAAACCTTACTCATTACCTATACAATCATGGTTTTTATGCATGTTGTAGAAACTATTCCTAAGTACAAAATTAACACTTCTTTTCTCCTCTTTCTAAAAATCAAGATAAAAACACGATAAATAACACACAAATTATTCATACAAATGCCACCATAGATGTATCTTTTTATTAGAAAGAATAAGTTATGAATTTCAAGTCACTAAGTTACAAACATAATAAGAAATGGGAATTTTATTTTTACATTAAATCATCCTTGAATAACGACAACCAATTATAAACAAATATATAAATAGTTGAAGATACATATATCCAGAGCCAAGGAATTCACAACTATACATAATTTCTAAATTACAAAGAATCATTTTAATAAAGGAGAACTTTTTCTAAAACCAATGATACCATGCACCAAGGGAATGGATCTCGACCTCAAATCCATTTATTCGTTTCACTCTCTTGATGTATTCCTACACATGTGGAAATTTCTACATCCCAACTGAATGTTGTTGACTCACCAATTGACAATCTAGCCTGCTTATTGGGTACTCTTCCTCCTTGTGCACCCCTAATCTGCAATAGGGATGTACAGAAGAAGAAAAACACTAGCAAGTGGAGGATATCACTTCATCCCAAAAGTTTTGCACTCAAAAAGCCTCCACTTCCACCAAAATCACTATAGAAATCTATTAGGATATTCCGACACATAGGAAATAGTTAAGTATAACTTGGTCTAGTGTAGAGTTCAGTAAAGTGTGTTTCTTTACTATGTACTTTTGTAACTTACAATCCGACAGTCACGATATGTAGTGACCTGACGGTTCATTCTCTCCTCGGTATTATCGACACTTGATCCATGGCTTAGCACCCGATTGGTCCATGATCTCTATTTAAAGAGCATGGAGGGTCATTTGTAGGTTAACTGTTCATCAGAGAAGCTTATGTAAAATTTCATTCTTTTATTAATAAATTACCTGAAGTGGCTGCATTGGCTCAGGTCATGGACTGTTTCCCTCTTTGAGGGTTTTAACCACGTCAAAATGCTGGTGTATTGATCTATGATATGTTTGTGAGCGGTGTCCTTTGGTGTTCTGTCTTAGGAACTTACCCTGTAAATTCCTACATGGTATCAGAGCTATTTGAGGGCTGCATCCTTTAGTGATCCAAATCTGAAGCCGGTAGAACTGCATCTGACTGTTGTTTTCTAGATCTTTTGTTTTCGACTGCTTTTGGGCTGAGAGGACTACTCTATTGTGTTAGGAGCATCTGTTCAAGTGAGGAACCCCTTTCATTTCACGCAAAAAGGTTTCTGGTAGCCCTAGCTACGTCATTTTTAAGATCTGGAGATATACAGTGTTTATTTGCAGTTTCTGGTTATTTTCTCTCTGTTTATTATTTTGGTTTATTTAGCTTATTTTTTTATTACCAGATCTATACCTTTCATTTCTGTGTATGCTCTTTGCCTTGCGACTCTGTATGATCTGGGCAAATCAGAAACAGAGAGGAAGGATTTTTCTCATGTGTATTCTCTTTTCTGCTGCGCCTTAGTGTGATCTCGGAAAATCAAAAACATTGAGGAAAATATTTAGTTTCCAGGTAAAGCTAAATTCAAGCTATAAAGTTTGTCTTTTTTTTGTATGTCCGTGTTTGGTTTTGTGTTTTTTGTTTTGTAGGGGAAAAGAGGTTTCTAAAGCAAGCATGCAACTGAAAGCTTCAGTGACTAAAAAAAAAATAACCCTTCCTCTTTTAGTTTAGCTCACTTGGTCCAAAGCTAATTTATGAGAGTAGAGGTCTTGAGTTCAAGTCTTGTTTTTTTTGAGCTAATTAGATTAAGTTTGGAAAGGGGGTGGATTTCTTTTTAACATTATCATTCATTTCCGCACATTCCCGCACTTCGTTGACATCTTCATCAACTTTTCTTCAAAAAGCCATAACTTCTTCATCCAGAAGCCGTTTTCAGAGCCGTTTTTTTGAACCAGCCTAATTTTTCGAGATCTTTCCATTGGAACACTTAGTTTCAGCATATATAGCTTTAGTTTCTGTTAAAATGAGTCCATGCCAAGTTATTCT
>APFE031469476.1:54065-97551 GCA_000404065.3 Pinus taeda
AAGAAATCTATATGGAACAACCCATTGGCTTCATCCAAACAGACTCCAGCCTTGTATGTCGACTTAGGAAATCTCTTTATGGTCTCAAGCAAGCTCCTCGGGCTTGGTATGCCAAAATGGATAGCTTCTTTTAGAATCTGGCTTTTCTAGGTGTTATTCTGACAATACTGTCTACACCAAGAAAGTGGGAAACTCTCTTATCATCCTTGTTCTTTATGTTGATGATCTTATTCTTACTGGTAGTGATCCCAACCTTATAAACCATGTGAAGTCCAGCCCTAAAAAGAAATTTGAAATGACAGACTTAGGACACTTACACTATTTTCTTGGTCTTCAAGTCTTGCAATCCAAGGAGGGTATTTCCCTTTTCCAGTCCAAGTATGCTTGTGATCTTCTTCGTCATTTTCACATGGAAGATTGTAAGCCAACCCCTTCTCCCTTTCAGTCTGGAGCCAAACTTTCAGTCACTTGTACTTCCCCTGAAGTTGATGCTACCATATATCGTCAACTTGTAGGAAAACTTTTGTATCTAACCCATACTCGTCCTGAGCTTTCCTCTGTTGTTGGCCTTATTGTTCGATTTATGAAAAACCCACATGAAAGTCATTGGAAAGCAGCTAAAAGAATACTTCGTTATGTTTGAGGTACAGTTCAGTTTGGGATTCATTACAGTGCCGAAGCATCTCCTCTATTGCTTGGTTTCACTGATTCCGATTGCACTCATGACCCTAATGATTAGAAGTCTACTGTAGGTTATGTGCTCACTCTTGGTTTAGGACCTATTACAAGGGCTTGCAAGAAAGAAGGTGCCATTTCTCTTTCTTCAGCAGAAGTAGAGTATCAAGGTTTCATAGAAGCTAGTAAGGAAGCCTTGTGGCTTCGTCAGGTCCTGTCAGAGTTTGGCTTTCAGCAGCAGCATCCGACTACACTTTGGTGTGATAATCAAAGTGCCATTCAACTATGAAAAGATCTATTCCAACATCAGCGTAGAAAACAAATTGAACTCCACATGCACTTCATGAGAAATCTCATTCACGACCATGTTCTTGAAGTGCAATATTGTTCAACTGAAGATCAAGTTGCAGACATCTTTACAAAGGCCCTCACAGAGGAAAAGTTTACTAAACTTCGATTTATGGTTGGAGTTTAGGAAGTTGTCACTAAGGGCGGATAGGCTCTAGTGCCTCATTCCTTCTCCTATTGTGTCATATTTGTAAATCCTTCAATCCTATCGCAAGTTGTTCTTAAGGGGAGATGTTAGGGTATTCTGACACATAGGAAATAGTTAAGTATAACTTGGTCTAGTCTAGAGTTAGGTAAAGTGTGTTTCTTTACTATGTACTTTTGTAACTTACAATTTGACGGTCATGATATGTAATGATTCGATGGTTCATTCTCTCCTCGGTATTACCGACACTTGATCCGTGGCTTAACACCCGATTGGTCCATGATCTCTATTTAAAGAGCATGGAGGGTCATTTGTAGGTTAATTGTTCATGAGAGAAGCTTATGTAAAATTTCATTCTTTTATTAATAAATTTCTTGAAGTGGCTGCGTTGGCTCAGGCCGTGGACTGTTTCCCTCTTTCATGGTTTTAACCACGTCAAAATACTGGTGTATTGATCAGTGATCTGTTTGTGAGTGGTGTCCTTTGGTGTTCTATCTGAGGAACTTACCCTGTAAATTCCTACAAAATCAATATGCACTCTAAATACACAATAGCATTAGGATACTCATGCAACAATAGGGCCAAATAGAATCCATTTCTCATAACTTTCTCCTTCTTTAATACAAGGTTTCAGTGATTACACTTATCATTTCATGCAAAAATAATTGTTTTCATGAATTCAATAATTTGATTATTCATCTATCCATGTGGCAACATCTCACCGAAGCTATCCTAAAATTATTTACTTAATTTCTAATTAAAAAAGTTATTTTCCCTCACCCACACATGTTTCCCAATTTCTTCTCATGGTTGTCCTTTGATCTTAATTTATACTCCCTCTTTTGTGGTCATTAACTTAAGTCAACAAGTAGTGAGTCAAATTTTGTCCCCTATTATTCCCTAAATTTCCTAAAGTTGAAGTCTTAGTTGGATATATTTATGTTATTTTCTTTCCACATGGAGGTTCTCTCACGGAATTCATTTTCTCTAATTTGATATTACTATTCTTTAATTTCATGCACAACCCTCTTTCCTTAATGAGAGTAAATTAACATTGGAATAATGTTTATAATTAACTATATGTCCACTTTCCCGTTTGTTATTAAAACAAATTATATATATAGGAGTTATTTAAATATACATTATATATTTTAAATTTTTCAAAAGTGAGGAGGGAGGGGTTACTTATTTCGTTCAAATTTTATCATTCTCCCTATTCTCCCTTTTTTCAAGGTTTTATTTTGATTTAATTATTTTAATTCCAAAAACACACTTACTACATTATGTGAATTAGTGCTTATCATTGCATGATCACCAACCCTTAATTTTCTTCCAAATTGTTTTTTTTTTTTTTTTTTTTTATGCCAAGGGTGCCTATTTAGTCATGCCCTTCAATAACTTCCTTTCAAATTTCTAAGGGTGCCATGCCACTTTCCCCTAAGGCATACATGACTATGAGGGGAAACTTGGTGTGATGATGAATACCACTTTCATCTCTTATGTCATCTTCTATAGTGAGACTAATGGTGTTGAGAATCAAAGGATATCCCATGATGCACACCGGCTAGTAAATCCTTGTGAGTGACCCAATCAGGGGTTTTCCCTCATGACATTATGAGCTTTAAGGTGAAGGTATCCCAATACCTTCCATCCCAATCACAACATGAGTGGTAGTGGGTGCAATCAAGGATGTTGCCCCACCCCTCCCATGAAGTTTTGTCTATGTACAAACCCATCACCCATGTGTGATTCGTTCATCCAATTAACTGACTTGTGTATACAACCATTGTGATTCCATTAGTAAATATAGCATAATATCAAACCAGAGGTTGTTGACTCATCACTTTTACTTGTATTTGGGTGGTCCCCTACCACACTCAGTAATCATCAGTAATATCTGCTCATAATGTTAGTCATTGATATATTTGTACGTCCTAAATTATCATTATCACATAATCATCAACATAATCACTAATTGTAAGCAAGAAGCTCATCCTAAGAATGTGTAAAAAATAAAACCTATAATATAATCATCAACATGATTACAAAGTCATAAAAAATGTCCATTAGATCCATAACCAAAATAACATCAAACTGGTATATCACAATTATCGTCACACCCACTAAAAATAAAAGTAAAATAACCAAATCCTTGACTTGAGGTCCTCAAAGAATAATGTATGCGCCATAAGGCTATATCAAGGCTAAGGTAACATCAAACTCGGTGAACCAGATAAGAGAACTACATACACCCCCTCTTAACTATATAATTTTTCTTGAAGTCCTCAAAATAGGAAAGGAAAATGGTGACACATCTCCTTGTCACATCCTCTTGTAAACTCTCGTTAACCTCCTTGTACTAGGTATCCTAAATTTGTAAATTGAGGGACTTCTCCCTTGGGTTCATCTTTAAGGGAATTGCCGAAAATATTTGAGGCCTCCTACTTAAGGAATCAACCACCCTATTCATTGCTTTCTTTAAGTAAGTAATATCAAAATCATATTCACTTATTAACTCTAACCACCTTCTTTGTATGGCATTTAAATGGTCTTGTGTGAATATGTGTTGTAGTCCACAATGGTCAATGTTTAATTCAAACTTCCTTCCTAGTAAGTAGTGTCTCCAAATATTTAGGGTGTATATAATAGCTTCCATTTATAGATCATGAATTGTTTGGTTTTCCTCACGGGTTCTAATTTTTATTAATGCATATGCTATTTATCCTCTTGCATAAATATGCAACAAAGTCCTTCCTTGGAGGTGTTAGTGCAAACTATGAATTCTTGCTCCATATCTAACATCTACAAGATTGGTGCAGTTGTTAATAATATTTTTAACCTCTATAATTCCTCTTCACACTTTTCAGTCGAAATAGGTGTTTTATTATTTCTTTTGAGTTTGGTGATTGAAGTTTCTATCTTTAAGATCCCATCAATAAATATGCAATAATATCTAGCCATGCCCATGAAACTATGTATTTCGTGAACATTGGTTGGTGCTAGCCATTCCATGATGACATCAATATTCACTAGGTCTATGGAAATACCCTCCCCAAATTCAATGCATCTGATATAGTTGATCTTGGATTGATAAAAGGAATATTTTGAAACTTTACATATACTTGGTTTTCTCTCAAACATTGTAAAACTATTCTCAACTGTTCATCATAATCCTCTGGGGCTAATTGAGTATATAAGCATGTCATCAATAAATACTTGTATGAAATTATCTAGGTATTTCCATAATATTCCATTCATCAAACTCATAAAAACACTCGAGGAATTTATTAGTCCAAAGGGTAATACTACAAATTCAAAATTCCCAAATCTTTTCTTAAAGGTTGTTTCTGGGGCATCTTCTTCCTTAATTCTTAACTGATGATATCTTGATCTCAAATCTATCTTTGAAAACATAGTTTATCCCCTCTTTCAGTTGAATAAGTAATCTATCCTCAACAGAGGATATTGATTTTTTGTTGTCACCCTGTTCAACTGACGAGAGTCAATGCACAATTACTAAGACACATCCTTCTTTTTAACAAAAATTATAGGGGCTTCCCATAGAGATATGTTAGGTCATATGAACCTTAAGTACAATAATTCCTTTAACTATATTTTCAACTCTTTTAATTATGAATTTGATATATGATATGGTGCCTTTGCAATAGGCTCTATACCTAGTTTATTGTTGGTAGTGAAATCAATGTCCATTTTATACAAAAAATAAATGTATGTCATCATACCATCAACAATTTCCTATATTTGATACATTATACCCTTTCTTAAATGACTGATTAGGAGGAATCATGATAATTGATTTGTAAAATATCATGGATATTCCACTCGACAACTCATCACAATAGAACTAATAAAGCTACATTTAAAAAAATTTAAAATCTACACTATTAGGGTTTATTTCTCTTTCAGTTTCTAGATCTGTAGGTTATTTTTTATTGCATATGCATGTATTCATGAAAATTAAAATTTATGTATAAAATAGACAACACTAAAATAAAAAATCACAGATCATGATTTTCACAAAATTGAACCTTGGAATCCATTTTGGGAGAAAACCCACCTACAAGGCGAGGCAACTGTACTCTCCTTCTCTGGATAGAAAAGAGATATGAATACAAAGACGTATGGTCTGTGGCCTATGGGCTACTATAACATGCAAATTCTCTGAGTGTGCTCTATCCCTTATCCCTCTCAACCATTTTGTGTTGGAATTATTATGTTGGCATTGATGTCAACCTCAATGATGACAATCATAGGATGAGATTATTGTTAGTATTGGAATTGATGATCTATAGTTGAGTGTGTTTCCTACTAATTTGGATTTGGATATTGGGTTTGGAGCCTTGTTAAGAATATAGATGGGTGAAGCTTCCTAGCTAAAGTCAAGGTTGGCGATTATATCTAGAGGCATTTTGGTTACAATGGATCATCTCAAGTGCTTATGCATAGTGCATAGTTGGATATCTATCTAAGACACCTTGTAAATGGTAAATTAAGTTTAATTAAATTAATTAGCCTAGGAATTTCAAGTTGGAAGTCTTTTTGTAGTCATATAAATGTTCCCCTTAAGTTTTAGGGGTCCAGTATGAGTTTAAATTGAGTTGGAAATTAGATCACTCAATTTACTAAGTTAAGTTCAATTAAATTAGTTCGAAATTGTTTTTGGAACTGATATAGGAATAATACTCAGTTGGTACACTAATTCATTCATTAGTGCTATTCCATTTAACTAAATATTTCCTCATGAGAAACTCATGCATGTTAGTTCATGGAAAGAGCTAGTTGAGACTAGAGTGTAGGGACAATGTACCATCAGTTGTATGATTTACTAAGTTGTATAGATTATGCATGTAATCAGGAATTGGACCTAGTTTGGATTGTGTAATTTTGGATGCACTAGATTCCCATTAATATGGGCTATTCAGTGATAGGAATTTCACAAGGAAATAGGGGCTTGGAGAGCTACATAATTGTCTAAGTGTTGGCCAAGAGCTTGCTTGTGAGCTGAGAGAGTTGAGCATACTTGTGTGGAATTATTCTAGTGAGAATATACTTTGTATCTTCACTCATATTTTTGATATATGCAATACAGAGAGCGGGGGTTTGAGTAGTGCCTTTCAGCAGATACATCTTGTTTTATGTGCCATTGATTTATCTTCTTCTTGTTATTATTGTTTTCGTCAATCTATTGGCTTCCATTGGCTGAAAGTAGAAGTGTATTCTTGTCTCAAGCTTTAGTACATTGCACGAGCTTGTGAATCTACAAGATTTTATACACAAATGATGGTGTGGAACACTCCATATAGGTGACACGTGAAGGTAGTTTTGGAATTTTTCAGGTGGTCAAGTATGCCAAATTCATATGATATGTGGCACAACTTAGAGGCTACCACATGGAATGTTGACATCATCATGATGTAAGCATGAAATAAGCTAATGATGTCACATAATATCGTGATTCGTGTTGGGGGGTCATGCTTGTGAATGTTTTCCTATGTTAATGGATTTTTGGAAATTGATCGATAACAAGGTAGTGAGCCCAATATATGACCTAGGTTCATATATTTAAACATCCAGACACATCTAAGGATCATGAGATTTTGACTTCGTGTAAAACTAACAAAGACCTAAATTCATATTGCAGTTTAATTGTGTGGATGTGGGGCTAGGGCACAATGATGATATGGAGTAGTGAGAGGTGACTAAACACCATCGACTAGAAAAGACACTCTAGATGATGTAGTTGTAGCATGTTGTGGTAAGGCAATCTGGATATTCAAACACTCAAATCTCTATATTGTATAAAAATGCTAGAACGCAAATACTCCAAAATACTGGATACGAGTCTAAGCACCTGTAGAGTTAAGTCCTTGGTCTTGAGGTCATGGTATCATACGCCAAATATATTAAGGTTAATGGAATAAAGGTATTAAAATAGAGTGAAGATCAACGCTTTCCATGCTTAAGCCATTTGTCATGGCTGAAGTTCACATGTGCTAAGAGTGGTAATGAGGAAAGGAGCTTTCCTTTCCTCTAGAAAGAAAGAACACAATTTTGACATAACATTCATGTGGTGAAGAGGGCTCAATTTAAGGGCATGATACAAATGAAATGTGGTGTTCTATGTGCCAAAATTAAGTTATGTGGTAGTTGAAGAAATATCTTAGTGCAGAGATAATAAATGGAAACATGATTAATGGAACTAGTTGGCAATCCAATTTAATTTCAAAGGCTATAATAAAGATGAATTTAGCTTAAAAAATTAAAAGTAGACTTGTAGGTGATTGAATACAGAGAAAAAAATTGAAGTAGAGGGGATTTGAATGAGTGCATCCTATACATGAAGTCCAACCTCGAGTTGTGCAATATGTAATGATGTTCCTTCTCAAACATTGTAAATGTACATGAAGTTCATCGTCGAGTTTGGAATGAATTAATGAAGTGCATCATCCAATTGTGTGAGAGTGAATGAGATTCAACTTTGAGCCATATGTAACATAATTGAACAAAATGTTGTTGAGGTTGAGTGAGATATTTTCTATCCCATTGGTGATTTCAAAATGATACTAAGCATAAAGTATTATATTGTGAGTGTGTGTGCTAGAGGGATAAAGGCTGATTGAGGCAATGTGTGGTTGTAGAAGTTTACAAGAAGGCCAAAATACTATGGTTCATGAATATGAGATAATGGAACATATATGAAGAGTTGTAAATAAATCTAAAAGTGAGTAGAGCTACAGAGCAGAGGAAGAGACAAAGGATGCTAATTGTGTTGTGATATATGAGGCTAAGTGAGATCCAAATCATAGATAAAACAAAATTGATTGTAGAAAGAGCACATGTGGATTGAATTTTGAAAATGATATTAAATAATGGTTTGCATGATATAGTAGGTTGGTTCTTGCACATCAAGGAGTCAATTATTCCTTCATGTGGGTTCTTGAGAAACAAATTCGGGATTTGGTGCCTCTAGTAAGTAGTAGCTTGTGAATCAGGGAGTTGGTGTTTCCTATTTGTTGGTGCTAGAAAACGAAATAGGGAGTTGGTGCCAGTAAAACGAATAAGGGAGTTGGTTCTTCCTACTAGTCCTTGTTAGAAAATTAAATAGGGAGATGGTGCCTCCTATTTTTAGATGCTCGTGAAACTTGATGTCATCAGAGCTGGTGCTTTTGATTTACATCATAAGATAAACAAGCTTTTGTTATTTTTCTCCCATAAGGGTTTCCATGTAAAAATATTTAAAAACAAATGTGCATGTTGATTATGATGCTACTATCTGGTTCATGTGTTGATTTATTATGTTGCTTACATGTTTGTTTTCCAAGCAAATTGAAATTATAAATTGGAAATAATTCTTAAAATTGCCTTAATACTAATTCAACCCATCCCCCCCTCACCTTAATATTAATATGGTTTCAAAAAATTGGTATCAGAGTGGGTTACTTCAAGAACACTTAACCACTAGAATGTAGATTCAAAAGTGATCATGGCTATAACCAGGATTGGCTTACACTAGACAAGGTACCATTTTTGAATGGATAAAATTATATAGTCTAGAAGGTAAGAATGGAAGCTTATTTAATGGCTTATGATCTGGATGTATGGTGCTCTGTAGAGAGTGGAGTGAAGAATGAATATGATAGTAAAGCTAGGGATACTATATTGGAAGGACTATCAGATTCATATTTGGATAAAGTGAGACATCGTGAGTCTACGAAATAAATGCTAGATAAGTTGTGATGTATACATGAAAGAGGAGATCAATAGGGACCATGAATGTTGAAGAACACTTATGCTTTGATAATGAATAAGATATTAAAGGATATCTTATTATCATAAATTTTTATAATGGAGATAAAAAGAAGCAAAGGAAGAAGAAAAAGGATAAGGTGTCCCAAAAGAAAGATACTTAGAAGAGTGAATTTGGAGATGTAGAAGACTCAGATGAGATGAATTGTTCTCTAAAAAGTAATCTATTTCCTTTCTATAATTGTAGGAAATTAGATCATATTTCTTCTATATGTTCATATGCAAGTTCAGAAGAAAGAGAAAGATGTACATTGAGTAGCACTGACAAAGGACCTATACTCATAGAAATGGAAAATTAAGAGACCAATCAAGAAGAAAATGAGAGAATACATGGTAGCGATGAAGAAGTAATTATTCTCATTCCCGTGGAAAAATATTTAGATTAAAAAGGGGATAAAGGCCTCGAAGACGTAAATATTACAAGTGACGAATACTATATTCAACAAGTAGTCAAAAGAATGAATGAAGTATTGAAAAATTAGTTGAATGAATGAGAAGCTTACTGTGATAGTTTAGAAGTTGGGATAGTCTCATTGAGACATGATTCAAAAAATGGAAATGACCAACTATCTAAATATTAGAAGCTTGAAAAGAGTACCAACACCCTAAATGATATTCTCAATAGTTAGATATCCCCTTTAGATAAGACTAGACTTAGATATCAATAAGAATCGATCTCCAAGCAATTAGAAAATGAATAACTAGTTAGCCATGATGAAACAGTGAAAGGATCTATC
This sequence comes from Pinus taeda, assembly GCA_000404065.3. Taxonomy (NCBI): domain Eukaryota; kingdom Viridiplantae; phylum Streptophyta; class Pinopsida; order Pinales; family Pinaceae; genus Pinus; species Pinus taeda. Next base: position 63,798 of record APFE031469476.1, read on the forward strand.
AGAAAGAAGTCTAGAAGAAGTGTTGGATAGTGGTAATAGTAAGGATATCAACATAATCAAATTTAAGTGAGTAACAACCTTTAGGAACAACAAAAAAAAAGAAGAATAAAAAATAGATGTATCGACAAAAAAAAAAATTGTTCATAACTAAAAAGTGAACAATGATGGAGATCAAGTGAGGAGCTAGAATAGATCCTTTTCCCCTTAAGAATAAAACCATAAAAGGAATAATTCCAGATATCAAAAGTTTTTCAATGGCTATTTTTTTTCTTGTAATAACTTTGGTTATAAGGCCATCCATTGTAAATCTTATAACACTTATGCTAGAAATAAGCCTCATCATTTCTTAAGAGTTAATGACAACATATATGAAAAATATCATAGGAGTACCCTTAGAAGTAATGATTATTTTTCTCCATTATTCAAATACATTGAACGTTATAGGTAAAAAAATTATGGGCATAAAGAAGTTGAGTGCATATATGGGAAGAACAAGCCTTCATTTCAAAAAGTGAAAAAAAGGAAGCAAATTAGCCATTGAATGTAAACTAAAAAATAATAGCCATTGAAAACATTTTGATGCTTGGAAGTATGCCTTTTATGGTTTATTCATTGGGGGGAAGCAACTTAGCCATTGAATGTAAAAAGAAATTAAAGGGATATGAATTTTATTTCAATGCTTAGTGTAAAGGAAGCATGCTAAGAGGACAAATAACTCAACCAAGATATGATTTGTGTGACAAAGAAAATCATAATGAAAGGAATATTTGGAAGAAAAAAAAATCTATTAGGGGGGAGTAGATACTCAATATCTCTTCATTGAAAATAAAAGGGTGGATTTAAGTGAATCCAAGCTACTATAAGCAAACAAAAAGAAGAAATATACAAAGTGATCCATTTGAATGCTTAAGGGGGAGTACACAACAACATTTCAATTCACATGGAGAAGATTATCTACAACAAAAACAAGGGGTTATAGAATCCTTAAAAGAAAATACGGGTTCGAAGGAATAACTCTTAATCAAGAGCAAGGGAGGAAGATGTCAAGAGATCAAAGAGAAGGAGAGTGCATAGGCCCAGGGAGACTTGCATAATAAAAACTAGCATGCATCATCCATTGGCCTTAGAAAGAGTTGATTTCTCAGGAAATGAAATGTATGCACATTTGTTGGCTCAAAAGAGGCATCAGGGGAAAATACCTTGGGTTTAGGCACAGGAGGCCAACAATGGTTTGCAATAGTCTAGGATAGTGCTGGAATTTTCACCTCACACCAAAGGGCAAGGAGTCTCACCCAAAGCACGTCGCGACCAAAAGGGAGAAGGGTTCAACATGGGGTCGAGAGAATATCAACTGGGCATAGGCGATCACACACATATGCTTCCATAATACCTGAAACAAAGATAACAATACCCATAACTAATACTCATGGATCCATCATAAACAACACAAAACTAACATCATCCTTGCATCAATCTATGAATCACCATTTACATGCAATAGGTAGACTATTTAAAATTTTAATAGGCTCACAAGGCATGATGCTTAATACATTAGAATTCTTAATAACCATCAGTTCTATTCATATTAATTTAGCATAATAGAATACATCATAATCAGGCATTTCACCATAAGAAATACATAGAATACTCGAATCAGTAGCTCGGGTCAGATCAGCTCCGCAACCCAGTTCCTCAGATCCTAGCTCTTTTTGCTTTAGCTTCTACACTTGCGTACCTCTTCTGCAACTAACTCCTTCTGCTTCTAGTGGGTTTAGCAACAACCTTCTTCCTTTTTGTTCTTCCCCTTTTATATCCTTCCCAGCTAGCTGGACTGCCAGTTCTCGCTCGACTGCTTCTGTGCCTTCCCGTCTCCTCGGCTTCCTTTGCCTTCCACTGCCACCTTTCCATCACTCCTATGCAATTGTTTGTTCTGCCACCCAACCAATGCTACCATTTGTCCTTTTCCCACCCTTTAGTAATTCAAAACCAGTCAAAATAATTCAAAATTAATGAAGACTCCAATAGGCCCCAACCACAATTTCTTAACTCGTCCCTCAGTCAAGTCATTTTGACCTGTGGAGGTTTTACTGCTGCTTCCATGTTTTCTACGTGTGGTGGTTACATTACTACAGATGTTGTCTCCACTGTCTGTTGTGCTGACACTTTTGTTGCTTTAGTACTTGCTTGCATAGTAGGCATAGCTTGCGGCATGGCATTTGTTCTTGTGGCTCCTCCATTCCAAATGAAGGCTCAAACTCTAAGACTGTGGTAGTTGTTTACTACCTAAACTCAGTGTATCACTGAATTTCTAGGTCCTAGTTGGCGAGGATTGCATCAGTGCCTTGTGTGAACTCCTCGGCTGATTATGATGTTAAATTTGTTGGCCACTGTTTCTGCATGTCATCCCATTGTTGGTCACTTGAGTTGCAAGCCTCCTTCAAGAGAAGAACTTGCATACAAACTAGGGGCCCTAGGTCTCGGATTTTCCTTTTTGTCCTCGCTAATTCCTCCTCAATGTTGTCAACCTGAGCCTGGAGGATGTTGATTTGTTCATTGATTTGCTGCAGCTGAGCATGGTATGTGAAATCCCTTGTGCTGGAAAAGAGGGACTAGATCTATTCTCTTAACGGGTAAACTTGGTGGTTCTTCAGAGCTAAATTTCCTAACCATTCGTGGACCTTGCCCATTAAGGATTATCCATTGGTGAGGGCTTTTACCAAGGATTTTTTCTTCATTTCTAGCTCCCTGACCTTTCGTTCAACCATCTGCACATAGATATCCACAGGATTTGGTAGTGTGGATCTGACAGTCTCTAGATTTTTCTTCATTTCTATATTTGTGATTGTTAGGTGCGTGCAGATCATCTATATGTGATCGCAATAGTCGATCAATGTGTATGTGGACATGTCTGCTAGTGCTTCTCTGTTGGCTTCGGTGATGGTTGGCTATATGGACTAGAATTGTTGTGTTATCTGACCCACCTGGGCTTGCAATCCTGTGTTTGCTTCCTGTAGGCGATCTCGTTCTTCCGTCACTACGAGCAATTGTATCTTCTATTTCTCATGTTCTTTGGTGAGGTCTTCATCAAGGCTCTCGGCCTTGTGGGTTGTTTGCTTAATAAAAGAAAATAACTAGGCTGATGACCAGTGATCGAGTGTATCAGCCTGCATTGTGTCTGGTTCCAGGAATTGTTGTTGTAGGGGTAGGCCACTTGTAATGGACTTATTTGAATGGGAGGCGGGTGAATTTTCTTGTTGTGATGGTGGAGTGAACTGTGGTGTGGCTGGAGTGATGCCAGGGTTTGGAGGGACTGTGATCTTTATAGGGAGAGTGGGCAAGTACGGAGCAGTCCTTTCTCTCTTCCAATAAGTATCCAGGTGTCTCCCTACTGGTGGGTCTAACCGAAACATCGATGTTGTACTATCTGTTGGTGGCATTCCTATGGTTGAGGTGGTGCCTTCTGTCTGACTAATTGACTGAACTTCTACATTTATAGTAGTCCGTTAGTGGTCGAATGGGAGGATATCGGATAAGGTTGCAGAGGTGGAAGTAGTTTGCGGGGATGACTCCTGTGATGGCTGTACTGCAATGTATGTGGTGGTAGGGAACTCCTCAACTATGGTGGTTGCAGGACTTGTTTATTCAACCTCAATAGTGGGGCCAATGACTGGGGCTGGTGGGTTAATTTTTGGCTTTTTGGTAGCTGGTTTATTAACTTGGGGGTGCAGATGACTCGCTTCTTTTACAGTTTGGGGACCAGCATCTGGGATGGTATTATAGACATATTTGGGCACATCAACCCCAAACTCATATGTCAATGATAAGAGGGCTCATCAACACATAAAATGGTTTTCTTATACCCTAGAGAAGCTTAGTCATCTGAATTCTTCATTCCACAAAAGTTCCATCTGAGAAATCATCCAGAAAAGTGCCAAAAATGAACCATATCAGAAAGCCATGTGTTAGGGTGAGATGCAGACTGACTACTACACTAGCTAAGTGTGATTAATCTCACTTAGGCCTTCTATAGGGTGTGATGGTCAGGGTAGGACAAAAATCTAGGATAGTTTGTTAGTTGGTTGCTCATGGAATCTTCTAGGAGCTTCTCCTATGCCACTTGCCTCTCTGAATTCGCCCAAGGATGACCAAGGGAACTAGGAAACCATCTCCAATTTCCCTCTCTTGTGGAACCAATTTCAACAAATGGAATGACACTCATCAATTCCCATGGATGACTCACACCCTTGCAAACATCTATAAAATGATTTCCCATCCAAGAGATCAAAAGGCTAAATTGTGGTGAACTGTAAGGAAGTGTTGCTATTTTCAGTATTGAGGAGAGAGTATTGTATTGTTGGTGTGTTCTTGCTAATTCATGAGGTGAGGAAGGATTGAAGCTAGGAGGTTGGTGTTGGGTCAGACAACTGGGTTGTAATCTTCCTTGTTATTAATAAAGCCTTTTTAGATTTTTCTCAATTGATTGTGTTAATTGTCAATGCTTTTAGTTGTTCATTATATTTATGATTCTATAATGTTTATGTTGTAATAGATCACGATGCTTTGATAGGTCTTTGTTTCTGTAGTGTGCAGGTACTCTCCAAGCATGTTAAGTACGAGGAGGAGTTATGGGATCAGCCAAAGGAGGAGGAGATAAAGTGAGGATTCAAGTGTAAGATATAGGTTGGTCCTCTATTATCTCACTCTTATCTGTTACTCATACGAAATCTTTTGAATTGCTATGACTGTTGTTTCTAGGTTAGTTGCCAAGCCTAGAGGGCTAGCATTCTTTAGGAATACTAGTTTTCCTAGAAGCAAATGGAGCCTGGGATATTCCCGTGGAGAGTGACATAGAGAGAGGTGGTGTGACAATAGGGACCAACATCGTGCAACCTTGAAAGTGCTCGCGATAGTTACTCTCACCTGGCTCAAAGCTGGCGACTATCCTTCTTGCTTTGAAATTTTTTTCTTCCATTTGGACTAGTATCAGTTGTAGTACTTCATCTGCTACCTTCTGGCCCATCTCCCTCTCAGTCCTGTGGCATCAGAGGCCTAAATAGGTACCTTGGATTCCCTTCTCTTACCTCATAGGCCACTTTCGGCCAGGACTCCACTTCTCTGTTTAAGGCTTCCTCTGTCAGGCTAAACCTTTCTGGACTTAATTTGAATGTGCTTGGGTTGGCACACCGTGGTCTTAGATAAGTGTGCACATGGGAGGAGCCAAACCATAGGTCGCCTGAAAACTCATCCAAGAGATCCTTGGGAATCCTTTCGGTGGACTAAATGGCATCCACCATCTGCTCATACTAGATCTTTAAATCCCTCTCCTTGATCTCCTTTGTGTTGGGATCTCCCGATGCCCTCCATAGTTCATACCTGAGCACAATTGGCTGGTCTTCAATAATGATTTCCATTTGCCTCTCTCGTGGTGGCCTCCATTTTCACATGTCCAGTGCCATTACCAAGTATCCGAACACAAAGTCGATGCTCCTCCTGTAGACATATTCACATTCCTCGAATAGTTCGTTGAGCATGAAAGCTGACCAGTTGAGTACTTCTCCCTGGCAGTAGTGTTCCACAATCGAAATGGTGCCTAGGGTGCACCCATTTCTCATGAAATGCCTCATTTTCTTGCTTGTAATAAGATAGCAAGAAAACCTGATATTATCTTTGTTGATTTTTTCCAGCTTTGCACCCTTCCCTCCTTGCTCTATCCCGTATTCGAAGTAGATGTTGCCTTCCATTTGCTTCTTCCCCCGCTTGAACCCAACTTGGCATTTTGTGTTGACTACATTCCCCACTTTTTCTAGCCTAGTGAGTCGATAGATGTCCTCGACGTGAATGGGGTATTCCCTGTCTAACCATAGCGACCCTCCATGCACCCTGCTTGCCAATCATTTGGTACACTGCATGGCAGAAAATTGGGTGCTAAATACGGGAAAATTTTGCAGCTAGAATAGTGTGGATCTCTGTATCCCTCTGAATCCCTCTCTAATTCTAGAGGCCCTGATGCCATCCTTCTTTTGAAATTCTTCCGCGTATACTTCCCTCTTCATTACTGGAAACTGGAACCTGTTCGTGAATTCATTGTTGATGAGATTCAACCTATCATAATTCCCGTATAGATCATCCGTTACTTGAATTATTACATCCAGATCATTTTGTGGGACTGATATGATTCCTTTTTCCATTGCTTTTCTTATGTGGTAAACAATTTGTACTGGTGGTCTTCTGCTTCTCTTCTTCTACTCGAGTTCTTCCGAGAGATCCTAGAATTCTTCTGTTGTTTGAAACTCTGTCATTCCCTACATCCTCCTGCAATTTATATAGCCAATGTTGACACAACATCCCTTGACTGACGAGGTTTTCATAAACTCATTACTCTGACAACCTTTTCATGTATTCTAGCTATATTTTGTCGTTGTCGGTCGACTAGTAGGTTCCCACTATGACATGGTCTGAAAGGTATAGAGTGGGTTGAATGGTGTCTTTATTCTGCCATGATAGGCTTGTTTATTAAATAATTCTATGCTTAACGAGAAAGATTTTCTGACCCTATCTTGACAGTTTCCTTATTGATTACTTAATTGGGAAATAACTACTGGTACAGTGGATGGGGTGAGTACTTGTGCGGCCATCAATTCTGGAAAAGGTTCAGACCTACATGTATTCTATTGACAAGGGTGACCTATGTGGCTACTATCCCTGCTAACTAGGCCTACCAATGCAATTTGACACTATATGGTCACTACAACCATCCCCGACCACAAATGGGTCGTTGTATCCCAATCGTGGCTGCAACCTTATTATAATTTTTTTTTTTTTACTTGTGGAAGAGTTTCACATGTGCGCCATTCACCCATCCCTACAGTAGGACTCCATCTAGTTGCAAGAGTCGTACCACGCCCGATTCTTTTATTTCTGTAATTATGAATGCCCCTAACTAGTGCATATGTAGTTTTCCTGGGAACTTTAGGAACATGTTGTCATAAAGGAGCACTTGGTCTCCAACTTTAAATGATTTCTTCTTGATGTGCCTATCATGCCAGGACTTTTGTTTTTATTTCTCGACTAATTGATGGAATTCTACTAGGAACCGGGTTTCATCGAGTTCCATCAGCTGGCTCAACCTGTTCTGCAAGGCACTGCTATCGATCATTCCTATAGCATCTGAGATTAACATGCTGGGTAGTATAAATTCCATTGGCACCACCACTTCTCTATTGTAGACGAGCTAGAATGGAGTTAGTTTGTGGAGTCTTTTAACTATTTTCTTATATGCCCATAGATTCACTGGAATTCATTCATCCCAGTCATCCCAATTGGCAAATACGATTTTTGTTAGCCCTTTTTCTAGTAGTTTGTTAAATGCCTCTACTACACTGTTTGCTTGTGGGTGATCAGGACTACTCTTATTGTGTTGTACCATAAAACTTGTTAACAGAGCTTCAATTGTTTCATTCAAAAAGTGAGTGCCTTGGTCCCTCGTGAGGCTTCTTTGGCATCCAAACCTTGAGATAATATTTAAAAAAATGAATCTTACTACTGTTTTTCTTGTGCAATATTTCATTGGTATGGCCTCTGACCATCTTGTGAGGTATTTTTTTGCTGTGATTATGTATCAAGCTCGGGAGTGTCTTGCTGGTGGATAAATTTGCCCAATGGAATCTACTGCACACTTGTCAAAGATCTGCACCATGTGCACCGGGTGTAGTGGTAGCTCATTTCTCCGAGAAGGCTTTCCAACCCTCTAATAGACATCACATTCTTTCCTAAATGCTTTTGAATCCTTATTGATAGTGGGCTACCATACTCTTTCATGTAGTATCTTTCTTGCGGTGGCCTTGCCTCCTACATGGCCTCCCATGACCCCTACATGGCACTCCCATAGGAAAGCCTCTATTTTGTATTGTAGGACATAGCGCCTAAGTATTTGGTCCAAGCCCATTTTGTAGAGGTGTCCCGTTATGAGTTGGTAATCTATCACTCTGACCACTGAGTGTCTCCTTTGTGTTGTCGTGTATCCCTGTGGGCAACTGCCTATTGTTAGTAAACTAGCAATCTCCTCTAGGTGATCGGGAATGGATTCTATCCTGAACAAGTCGACATCAGGCAATTGATCATCTATTGGTCTGTTATTCTCCCCTGTTTCTAGGTGAGACAGGTGATCTAGCCCTACATTCAATCTGCCTAGCTTAACATTCACTTCAAATGTGAATTCTTGAAATAGTAACAGGCACCTGCATATTCTTCCTTCTAGTACCGACTTGTTTACTAGGTACTTTAGCACGAAATGATATGTGAAGAACTTGAATGACACACCTAGAAGGTAGTGCTTGAAATTTGGAGAGAGTAGACCATTGCCAGAGCTTCCCATTCTGTTGTTGTGTAGTTCTTTTCCACCATGGGGAGCTTTCTGCTAGCGTAGTATACTGGATGGTCCATCTTTTCTCTCGGTTGCACTAAGACTACTCCTAGCGCTATCCCAGATGCGTTGATGTGGACTTGGAACATTTTGTTTGAGTCGGGGTACACTAATATGGGGGCACCTACTAACCTTTCTTTCAGTTTGTTTAGTGCTACTTGACAATCCATGGTCTAGATGAATTCCTCCATCTTCCTTAGTAGTTTCTCCATTGGGGCTGTTATGGCTGCATAGTTTCCAACGAACCTTTTGTAGTACCCCGTGTGGCCTAGAGTTTCTCTTAGTTTCTTCACGTTGTGCGATCGTTCCATGTGGACAATTTCTGCTACTTTGGCGGGGTCCATGCAAACTCCATCTTTGCAAACAATATGGCCCAGTAGAGTTTCAAAGGGGAATGGGAAAATGCATTTTTTCAAATTTAAAGAGATTTACAACTATCTGCATCTTTCAAAAATCACTCTCAATGGGCTAGTATGCTTCTTCAATGGGTTGTATACTATCCAGTCATCCATATAAACTTCTAGAAACTTATGAATATAATCTCGGAATGCAGCTATTACAATACTTGAGAAGACTGCTGGCACATTCTTTAATTCAAATGATATTACAGTGTATGTGTTCAACCCACACTTCATCGTGGAATTTTTATTCATTTTATCTTCTTCAGCAATCCAAACCTGGTGGTAGCCTAAGAGCCCATCTCTGAATGAGTATGCCTCATTCCCCACAACATTATTTATGAATTCATCACTGAATGGCATGGGGAAAAGGGCATGCACACATGCATTGTTTAGGCTCCTGTAGTTGATGCATACCCTAATTTCGGTCGCATCCTTCTTGTTCTGAATAACTATGGGGCTTATCTAGTCAGCTTTATCTACCGGAATTATGATCCCTGCATCCAACATTTTGTCAATCTCATTTTTAACTTTCTCTTTTACCCTTGGGTTCAGTTGGTATGTTATCTTATTTATTGGTTGAACACTTGGTTTCTAAACAATTTTCATCTCTCCCAGGTTACCTTTTATCCCCTTGAGTTCGGCCATTGAAGCTGGGAATAGGTCCTCGTATTATTATAATAATTCAAAAATTTATTTGGTGGTGTTTTCATCCCAGTAGTCTCTCACTGATGTTTTCTTTGGCTTATGTTCCATCCCTAAATTATGTTTTCTCATCTTCACTAGTAGGAGATGGGTGCCTTCCGTCAAGGGGTTCTCCCGATTCCTCTTTCTCCCTTTGCTTCTTCAAAGGCTAGGTGTCTAAGCCCCTCCAATCCATCCTCTTATAGTTCTACATCAATTTTGTTGTAGGTCACAAATCCCGACAATTCCATATCATTCAAGCACTGCATAAAGTTTTCTTCATGCTCCCCTTCAACTAGCATCTCTGGGGTGAACAAAACCGCCTTTACTTCCTTATGCACCTCTGTCATTTGTGCTTCACTATCTTTGAATGAAAAATCGTCGACGAACTGTGCTTCTAAGGCATCCCAACTAGTTGTTCATCATTGTAGCTCCTCCTGGATATACCAAGCTTGGGGGATGGTGCTAAGGGTATGCATAAAAGCATGTACCCACAAGTTCCTTGGTAGTCTCCAACTTTCCCAGTTGGTCATGCAATATTTGATGTTCTTCTCAGGACTTGAATTCTCCATGTATTCCCTTTCGTCTTGTGGCCAATATTCTTTCTTGATAAACCTCTCCTTCATTTCTTGCTTAGCATCCTTCTAGTCTTTTAGTGTTTGGCCGTGCGCCTTCCACCATCTTGCCAGCATTTCCATGAGCACAATGTCTAGCAAGGGAATTTTTTGGTCTTCCAGTACATCCTAGTCCACCTTGTCCAAGAACCGATCTATCGGCTCAATTCCATAGTAGTTTAGGTTGTCGCCCCTTCCCATGTCTGCTCAGTTCGCTCGACTTATCCACCCTGTTGCCATGCATCCCATGCAGCTTCTAAGCTAGATTTTGAGCTTTGAATGCTTCCCCAGCTAACTGATCCTCCAGTTATAGGATTTATGTAGTCTTCCCTTTTCCTTGCCATGAGCGTATATAATTGATCTAACACCCCTGGTTCCTATCTATAATCTGTTGGCTCTGTAAACTTGGTTCCTTGGTAAGGATCCAACGACTGGATCACCCTTAGCCCTTTTGCTTCAAAAATCATTAGCTCCTTCTTCAAATCTATGATAGAATAGTTTTTGTATGCCCAATCAATCCCCTGGAGTGTTGGATGTAGGACTTTATCCCCCATAATATCTATTACTTCGAACTCAGTGTGCGTTTTCACCCCTACCACATCAACCTCTACATTTTGGAATCTCTCGATAGGCAATATACAATACTGATTCACCATTCTTAATTGAATTGGTGAGTACTTTAGCTATGGATTCCCCATTCCCTCCCAGGTTTTCCTGGGTAGGATGTTTACATTCAACCCTAAATCTAGCATGGTGTCCCTTATCTGGAATCCTACCACCTACACATTGATTGAGAACTCCTTTCCAATTATTTTCTTATTCTTCTCCACCCTCCTCGAGGATTTCTCTGGATAGGCTTCATATGGTTGTTCTGCATTCTCTTTTTATATGGATACCGCAACCTTTAATCTTTTCTGCAATTCCTTTAACATGGCCTCATCTTCAACAATTTTCAATAAAAACTTAAACCATTCCCCAATGGCCTTGGTAGGAGCGGGCCCATGGACTTGCGGTCTTCAGGTGTCCCTATCTTCAGCCATTCCCTCGAACAATTTGGCTGCTTCATGATAATATTTCTTTCCGCGCTTGGGTTGATATGCCCTTTGTGGTGACGTTGCTTTAATGATCATGAAGGGTTCCTCAGCGTAGCGATCCTTCCCTGTCTTCTTCCCTCCTCGAGTGACTATATTAATATTTTTCACGGGGAACCCCTTGTCAGTCCAAGGCTCAGCATTCACCAGGTTGGCCCCTCGCTATCTGGTTCTCTCTTCCCATTTCGCAATAAGCTTTGGGTAATCCTTCGTCACATGGGTGTTAACTCTGCACTGCGAACACCATGGTATTCTAGGGAGTAGGCATTATCTTGTGGCATGTCCTTCCTGATCGCAGTTGTAGCACCTTAAGGGTCCTCTACCTCTCATTCTTCCTTCGTGTCCATTTCCTCCTCACCCCCCTCAACTCACTTCATTGACCCTAAATGTGGATCTATTTAGTGTTTTTGCTAGAGCATATAGTGCTCGACACTGATCGGTGTGATGTGGTTGATGCACATAACTCACAGTAGTTGTTATTGGGGACATTAGAATACTTTTGCAGAATTGAACACATTTGCAGCAGGTGTCCATATGTCCTACAAATCTTGCAAAAGTTTGCATTATTCCTTCTTTGGAAGGGTCCTTACATTCCTATTGCCGTGAATCCTGCAGTGGGAGGGTATCCTAATGACCCTGCCACACCTTGTGTTTGGTTAATTCCCCGCAATCGCAGGTACTCCGTCACATCATGCCATTCCACCAGGCAATGGGTGTACCAAACATTGGGCCTAGCTCGTCATACGGGCTAGAGATCCCTCAGCTTCTCGGTCAAGTTTGTGATTTGGCTCTGCAGGATCATGATCACGAGGTCTTGTAGAGTTGTTCCTCCACAGTATTCATGGGGATATCCTGCCATTGCTTCCATTAGAGAGGTTTGCTCTAATGCATCTTGGAGGGTTCCTATCTTCTGTTGTGTCAACGGTGTTCTAGTCAGGGGAAAGAGCACCTTGATGAACCAGTCCCACTAGTGGTTTGGGTCTAGGGTGTAACTTAGCTTGGAAATGGAATTCTTACACCTTTGCATGAGCTCCAAAGTCATATCACCCTCCCCATGTTTAGTTTCCCAGAGCTCTGATAACCCCTGCTGATTTGTCTGTGATACCTAGAATTCCTGCACAAATCCCCTCTTAATATCATCTATGGTGGGGTTCTGGTTTTGCTTTGCCCACTTTATGAACCAGTGTAGAGCTTGTTCTCTTAGCGTGGTTTGGAATTCCACCACCCAAAAGTTATCCAGAGTCTGATGGTCCCTCCAGATGGCTTCACAGAGGTGCCAGTGTTACTCCACATCCTTGTTCCACTTTCCTGCAAATTCCCAGTATCTAGTAAATGATCTCGCCATAATGCTCTAAGTATGGGATAATAACACAAAACCTTTGCTTCCTAGCTGTTAGGATCCCTATAGTCCCAAGTTACTGCTATAGCCATTTCTTGTATCACCTCCAATATTGAGACTGGTCCTGAACCTCTCCTGTGTACTATAAACTCGCACTGCCTTTGCTAAGCTATTGACAAATTCTTCTAGTTTGTGATAAAGTACCAGTGGAAGGTTGGGGAAATTCCACTTATATTTCAGGGTTGGGGTTGTTGAATTTTAATGGATTCTTTTTCCTCGTTTAACAACCCCCTCATCCCATCACCCACATTGTCGTCATCTTCATTCCAACATGGGTGTTGAACTTATGATTCTACTTCTGCAACCATTAGAGAGGATTCCCCTCCCATTCCCTCTTATGATTCCATTTCTACAACCTTCTGAGACGGTCCTCATTTCTCCTCTTCCTGATTCCAACATCCCCTTTTCCCACATTCGGGTTACCTAGCACCATCTTCTCCCTTTGTCTCAACTCAGGGTTTTCCCATCACCACTCCGATTTGGCAGGGTCCCCTCCTTCTTTTCCCTAAAGCCTGAGTTGATCTTAGCTGCCATTTGTCCACTAGCAGCACCCTCCTCTGTGCTTTAACATCCCTAGCTCTCTCCAATCCTTCTACATCCATCCCCTTGCAACAAACCTATCCTTTGTAGGTAGTGTTTTCCCCTCTAGTTCCTTCCCCCGATACTAGGATTTTACGCTTCCATCCCGGCAGTGGATAAATATAGTAGTCTTAGTTCTACCAAAAACATCTTAATCCACGTCAAGAATTCCCTTATTAATTCTCCCCTTAGCTCATAGTTAAACACGACCTCTTCCTTTGAGTAGGACTGAAATCTCTCTGCAGTGAACTCGACCATGTATCCATCCATGGTAGTCTTCACCACAAAATCAACCGCTCTCATCCGATCACTATACAACTATTATAATAATGCAGTGTCAGATGAAGTTCAACTATACTATACTATCACCAAGCCACTTGACTGACTCTATCTCTTCAGCTCCCTCAACCAATTGTATAGGTCCTCAGGGAACTTGCACCAGAAAATTTCATACTAGTCATTTGAACTATCAGCGTATAAAATCCCCTCATGTACTTTATCGATTGGTTGATTCCTATAGGCAGCTTTCTCTACAAGAAATTGATATATTTTGTGGTTCCACCAGTTTCTAATTCCCTTTTAAACACCCTCAACACCATATCCTGAACCAGTTCTCTTAACTTTAGGTCCTGACAATGAAACCATTTGCTGGCTTGAAAGAGGCATTAGGGGAAAAGACCCTAGGTTCAAGAACATGAGGCCAATAGTAGTTCGCTGTAGTCTAGGATAGCACTAGCATTTGCACCTCATCCCAAAGGGTAAGGAGTCTCACCCAAAGTGCGCTCCAGCCAAAAGGGAGAAGGGTTCAGCGTGGGGTCGAGAGAATATCAACTGAGCATAGGCGATCACAAACATATGCATCCATAATACATGAAATAAATATAACAGTACCCATAACTCATACACATGGATCCATCATAAACAACACAGAACTAACAACATCCTTGCATCAATCTATGAATCACCATTTACATGCAATAGGTAGACTATTTAAAATTTTCATAGGCTCACAAGGCATGATGCTTAATACATCAGAATTCCAAATAACCATCAACTCTATTCATATTAATTTAGCATAACAGAATACATCATAATCTGGCATTTCACCAAAAGAAATAAATAGAATACTTGACTCAGTAGCTCAGGTCAAATCAGCTTTGCAACCCAGTTCCTCAGATCCCAGCTCTTTTTGCTTTAGCTTCTGCACCTGCATACCTTGTCTGCAGCAAACTCCTTCTGCTTCTGGTAGGTTCAAAAACAACATTCTTCCTTTTTGTTCTTCCCCTTTAATATCCTTTCCGGTTGCCTGAACTGCCAATTCTCACTCAGATACTTCCTCTCTTGGCTGCTTTTGCGCCTTCTCGTCTCCTCGACTACCTTTGCCTTTCGTTGTCACCTTGCCATCAGTCCTTCACAACTATTCATTCTGCCACCCAACCATTGTTTCCAGTTGTCCTTTTTCCACCCTTCGGTCAGTCAAAACCAATCAAAATCATTGAAAATTAATGAAGGCTCCAACAACATCTTATATGATTTATTCTTATTTCATTTAAGTAGTAGATATGATTAAGCCTAGAAATCATGAGTATAAGTAAACAGTTGATATAACTTTGAATGTTCCTTGGTTATCAATTGGAAACTCTATGTAAATTAGTATTTTTTTGGTTTAGTAGAAGAAAACTTTTTTATATTGGAAAACTCTTTAAGAGAAGTAACTAGGGGGAGTGAAACTTCTAAGTGAAGAAGAGCTCAAATATTGGTTTCAATGGGGCTAATAGTGAGTATGCTTGGGGGGAGTGTGAATAGTCACATAAGAAACAACAACAATGCAACCATGTGTAGTATAGCTATTGGTATAGAGATTCTTTAGAAGATGGAGAGTGAATATGCATTGAATTCTCATAAGCAAAGGAGATGTAATGAGATTAATGCAGTAGTGGAGAAGTGAACAAAGACTAAAGATGGTAGTTTATTTTATTCAAAGGCTGTATCATTGGCAACCTATTATATCCTATTGGGGGATTAATGTCAATAGCCAGTAGTGTCAATAACTAAATGAATGGTCAAGTGAGATGTATCTATTTAGGAGGAGCATATCAAATATATCCAGTACTCTAGAAAGGATCGAAAACTACAGGAACCCACAAGGGCATTTGAGTGTTCTTGATTGTCAACCATTATTATCCCAAGTTACATTGGTGTCAAAAAGGGAGATATTTTTCTCCTTGAAAGGTTAAAAATAAAATCTAATAGAAAGAGTTATGATCGCTAATGATTAGTTTGCAAATGTGTATGGGTAAGCCATTAAGGTTGTATATGAGAATGGATAGCAATAGTCAAGTGCTCTATAAGAGAGATATGGTTAGATATATAGGGGATCTAGATAGATGTTTCCATTTTCCATTGATGTTAAAGGGGGAGAGTGATACCAACCACAAGGGGAGATTTTCATCAATTCCATCATTATGTTGGCATTGATGTCAATATCAATGATGAGAAACACAAGATGAGATGACTACCAATATTGGCATTGATGAGATGCAACTCAACGTGTTTCCTACTTAGTTGGAGTTAGATCTTGGTTGTGGAGCCTTCGTAAGAATACTTATGGGTGTTTCTTCCTTGCTAAAGTCAAGGATGGAGCCTATATTTGGAGGCATTTGGGTTAGAGTGGATTGGCTCAAGTACTTATCAAAAATGCATAGTTGGATAACCCTCTTAGAGACCTTTGTAATGGTATATGGAAATTTGGAAAACTTCTAAGGGATAAGGAGTTATAACGAGTCAAATTTGTCAAGGTTCCCTAGGCTCATGGTTCCTCCAACAAAAAGAAGGCATGGAACAAAGAATTTTCCTATTATCTAATTAAATATTTGACAACATGCCACAAAGTTATTTGGCCAGATATTTTAGTAATGATACAAATATGTGATTGACATAACTCCCAAGATGGAAATTTTCTCGATAGTTGACAACCTCATGGAATGGTAAACAATAGGTGTGGATAGGAAGTTTCTTAACACTCGATGCACAAATCGTCATTCGTGCCATGAGAGGTTTAGAAATGGTGTGGTGGTGCAGTAGATGGATCCCGAGAGAGAGAATTTGT
The DNA here is from genome assembly GCA_000404065.3 of Pinus taeda. NCBI lineage: Eukaryota > Viridiplantae > Streptophyta > Pinopsida > Pinales > Pinaceae > Pinus > Pinus taeda. Next base: position 80,094 of record APFE031469476.1, read on the forward strand.
TTCATTATCATGAAAAATAAATTCATGTCCTACCACGATAGTTTTTATGGCTTGGAAGAACTAATGAAGGGCATGCCAGAATAAACAAAGTTTGTTAAACAAAAATATAACCAATACTAGAAAATAACATAAATCCACATCCTGAGCCATTTTCAATTAAAAAATCCTTTTGGTGAAAGAGAAACCTAAACCTTTTGTCTGCATAGGATGAAGTGGTGGAAGCTAAAGGTGGAAACACATGGTTGGAAGAGAAAGGATGAAATGGTGGCTAGTTGGAGGACCAATTAGCATAGGTGACACATAGGCTGACATGTGGATGAGTGTAGGACCCCCTTTGAGTGATCAAGTGTGCTTGGTGTGGATAGTCCATATATGCTAGTAGACCCTAACATGCATGAAGCATAAGGGAGCATTCACAATGTGATGGATCCAATGGCTGACAGTGGCATGATCCAACTACTCGTATCTACATCAGGATGTATACATTCATAAAGTTTATGGGAAATGTTAAACATGATGAATGGCATGGAAAAGTGACATGGTGGCACACACATTAGAAAAGTTTACATGACCCAATGAAAATATAACATGTGACCGAATCATGCCATGGCATACTCCACATAGGTGACACATGGCAGGAATTTCTGGTATTTTTAGGTGGCCAAGTGGGAAAAATCCATATGACATGTGGCACCACTCAGAGGTTGTCACATGGCATGATAAAATCATCTTGATGTAAGCATGATGTTAACTGATGATGTGGTACAATATCAACATTCTTGTGAGGGGGTCATGTTTATGAACATTTTCTTGTGGTATGATTTTTCGAAAATCGATTGGTAACAAGGTAGCGAGCCCAATATAGGACCTAGGTAAAGACACCTGGACATAAAGACACATCATGGGATTTGAAGGTTTTTAGCTCATTCAAAACTAAAGAAATTATGGATTCAAATTGAAGTTCAATTGTGTGGATGTGGGACTAGGGAATAATTATTATATGGAGTAGTGAAAGGTGGAATAATACCATCGACTAACAAAGATGACCTAGCTGTTGTAGTGACAACATGTTGTTGCAAGGACATCTAGATATCCATACATTCAAGCCTCCAGAATGTTTATAAACGTTAGAGTGAAAATAATCTTGGATACCATATATGAGTCTAAGTTCCTATAGAGTTAAGTCCTCAATCTTGAGGTCATGGTAGCATACACCAAAGAGCTAAAGGTTAAGGTTGCAAAGATATTAAGCCAGTGTGAAGCTCAGTGCTCTTTGTGCTTAAGCCATTGGTCATAGATCAATGTTAGTTGTACTATGAGTGCTAATCAGAAAAGGAGTTTTGTTATCCTATGACAAAATAAGAACACGATTTTGAGGCAGAAATCATGTGTTGTAGAGGGCTAAAGTTAAGGTCATTGTATGAATGAAATTTAGTGTTATTTGCACCAAAATTACATTATGCAAAAATTTAAGAAATGACCTAATGCGGAGGCAATAAATGAAAACATAATTTATGGAATTGGTTGGCAGTCCCATTTAAGTTCAAAGGTTGTAGTAGAGAAGAAATTAGATATGAGAAATTGATGGCAGAACTGCATGTTTTTGAATACATAGAAGCAAATTGAAGTAGTGGGTATCTGACTGAGTGCATATTGCACATGAATTCTATCCTCAAGTTGTGCAAGATGTAATAAAGCTCATTCTTGAACTATGTAAATGTACATGAAGTTCATCCTTGAGTTGTGATTGAATTAATGAAGTGTGTCATTGAGCCATGCAAGAATGAATGAGGTTCAACTTTAAGCCATGTGTAATAGAGTTGAAAAAGATGCTACTAAGTTAAGTGTGAGACATTTTTTGTCCCACTGGTGAGTTCAAACCAAGATTGAGCATAATTTTTTGTGCTATGAGTGTGTGTTCCAGAGGGGTGATGGTTGGGTGATGGTTTATTGAGATAGTGTGTGGCTATATAAGTGTCGAGGAAGCCTAATATAATAAGAGTCTTTGTATGTTCCATGACTATGACAGAAAGGAATATATATGAAAAGCTATAATAAAATCTAAAAGTGAGGAGAGTTGTAAAGAAGAGATAGAGAAAAAGGATGTTGACTATTTTGTGATATATCAGGATGAGTGAGCCAAAGGAGAGATAACAACAAGTTTTAAACTAAGATGAACTAATGGTATGCATGGTTCAACAGGTTAGTGCTTGCACATCAAGGGGTCGATGCTTCCTTAAGGTTGGTTCTTGAGAAATAAATTAGGGGGTCAGTGCCTCCTACAAGTAATAGCTTGAAAATCAAGGATTTGGTGCTTCTTGCTAGTTGGTTCTAGCAAAATAAATAGGTATATGGTGCTCCCTCCTGGTTGGTGCCAATAAAACAAATTAGGTATTTGGTTCTTCTCGTCGGTTGGTGCCAGCGAAACAAACAGGGAGTTGGTGTTTCCTATGAGTGGGTGCTCATGAAACTTGATGTAATTAGAGTTGGTGCTTTTTATTTACATCATAATACAAACCAGGTTTTGTGGTTTTCCTCCTAGAACGATGTCCACATTAAAATATCTGAGTACAAATGTGCATGTTGATTATGATGTTGTTGTGTGGTTCATATGTTGATTTATGATGATGCTAATATGTTTGGTTGCCGTTTAAATTGAAATTAGAAATTAGAAATAACAGTTAAATTTTCCTTAATATTGATTCACCTCCCCTTTCACTATTAACCTATTTTCCAACATTTTTCTCATCTATGGAGCAAGTGTACTCGACAAGAATGCAATACCTTTTCCTCCTAGTGGCCCACTTATAACACAACCTAATAGTCTAGTAGTGGTTAGGTTTGACTACCTCAAATCTTAACCAAAGTTACAATATGGACTATTATAAATTATTATTCACTATAATCTCATGGATATCCCCTTTTCCATATTTTATTGGGGGTGATGTGGCATCATCTCGAATTATGGTGGTGAAAACAAGAATGTCAATTTTCAAGTGGCATAACTTTTGCATATAGACTCTGATTGAGGCTCTTCTTAGACCATTGGAAAGGTATTTGTGTGTAGAATATGAAAGAGAGATGGTGCACTAAAGTATCAAAATTTTACCCAATAAAAACATCATTTGATGCCTTAAAATCCTCATGAAAGGTTCCAAACCCCAATCCTACTAATAAGACTGGTCCTATAAGACGATTCCTCCACTTTTTGCACTATGAAAGCATTGCAAAGGATGAAAACAATATAGTTATCAAATACAAATCACACCTCCCCATTTTGGGAGGCTTTTGGTCCCCAAAAGATTCTACTGAATGAGGCAAGGAATTTTTTCCTCCACCTTCTCCCTAATGTACCATTTAGCCTTTCATAGAAACCATCCTTTCAACCCAATCTACCAAAGCTCATGCTACTTCTACCTTGTAGTTATAGACCTCTTCTACAAATCTATATCTTATGTCATATCTGCTTCAATACCTGGTTCCAAATCCTCTATAGAAAGTAGGACATGTTCTTCTCCCTAATCTAGAATGGAAATCTCATAGTGTTTCATATTATATACATTCAAAACTAAGTAATTGTGTATGTATGGGGGTATAATGAGTCTATAGGAATTATATCCCACCTTTTCTTATATCTGAAAGGTACCATACTGCAGAGAATTTATTTTCTTACCAGGACCCTACAACCTCTACTTGTTCAACTATAACCATACTTTGTCTTTGACATTGAATGAATTATCTATTTTGTGTTGATCATGCCTAGCCTTGTATTTTTCCTACGACTTCTAAATTTTTTCCTTTACCTATATATGGATCTTCCTTACCTTCTCAACATTCTTTTCTACCATCAAGGCATCCCCTATAAGATCCTCCCTTACTCCTCCTTGCTTCCCATATGCAATATCCAAAGGTAAATGTGAAAATATTCAAAACAAGTTTCAAATGGGGACTTACAAGTAGAAGTGTGAACTGCTCTATTATAATAGTGTTGTATATATACTAAATTTTCATCCTGGGTCTTCAAATGCTTATGATTCTAACCATTTAAAAGTTACACTAAATTCTTTTTGACTACTTATGACTGGCTATATGTCTGAGGATGGAATGTGGTGGACCTGTTGAACTTTGTGTCCATATTCTCCTATAATGTAGTCCAAAATGAACTGATAAATATTATGTCCCTATATAAATCGATGCTCCTTGGCATCCCAAAGTGCACCCATACCTATCCAAAGAACAAGCTTGTTGCTTCTTTCCCACTAATGGTCTTTGTACAGGGCATCAAAGCACACATCTTATTGAACCTATCAACTACCACAAATAGGTTATCATGTACCTTCTTGATTGTTGGTAAAACTCCAACAAATTCGATGGAAATTCTTTCCCATGGAAGAGAGGGTATAGATAAGGGATGATATAGACCTTGTTTCCTGTTACTAAGCATTCTAGTACAAGAAATAATGAACCCTCCTATAAACCTATCTACATTTTATTGCATCATGGACCAATACACATACCTATACAAGTTGACCACTGTCTTCTTGACACCAAAGTGTATTACAACCTTGGAAGTTTTACCCTATCTAATTAGCTACATTCTCTCACCTTTAGGAACACATAGTTTATCAAGTTTGTAGAGTAACTAATCCTAAAGATGGTAGTCAATGGTGTTACCATCATTGTGCACATGAATTTGAATCTATAATTGTTGAAACACCTCCTTGAAGTCCTCATTCTATGAAGATGCCTCTCTACATGTGTAATGGGTGAATGTCTCCATGTGCATTAGAGTTCTCCAATTTGTGATATTTTATGTGGATCACCTTGAAAGCATTTCAACCAACTTATTTCTACCTCCCTTATTATACTTGATCAATAAATGTAAATGTTATAGAAAATCCATCGACTTGTAACGCATGGTATATTCTAGCTTACTATGGGCCTACAAGTACTATAGTGGCTGGAGATATGTGTGGATTACTATCTCCTTTCCCATTAGATAATGCTTCCACTTATTCACAACTTGGACCATGGAACATAGCTCTTTATCGTAGGTAGGGTAGTGTAGAAATTCTCACTATAGATCACTAGATAATGCAATATACTAAAGAAAAATACTTGATCTACTTCTACTATCAAACTTTACGGAAGCTTAATCAATTTGAACAAGATCAATTGGAACACATGTAACAGAGAAGAAGAAATCATACACATGAAACATAGAAAATACTCAGTGGAAAGCCTCAACTAAAAACCCCAATCTTTGTATTATCATACAAGTGGAAATATCTCCGGATTACACAAAGCTTTAGCTCACAAGCTATTCAGCTCTCAGTACAATCCCTCTGCTACTCATGGACAGTCAAAGGCTCTCACAACCTTCTCCTCTGCCCTCCAAGCCTCCTATTTCCTTTCGCAGATTTTCCTGGGGTCTAGTGCTTCCACTTGTGTGAATTCCCACCTCACACTGCTCACTTGGCTCAGAAATAACTACACAAACCTGAAGGAGATGAATCCTTCTTCATAGATAAGTTTCCCTTATAGGAAAAATTCATCCAACTGATAGTACATTGTCCATCCTGTAATCTCAACTGGGTCTCTATCTGAACTGACATGCATGAGTTATTTATGAGAGAATATTTAGTTATCTGAAGTGCAGTAGTTACATGCATGCAAGCATTAACTAACTGAACTTACATTAATTCAACAAATTGTTTGAATTAATCTAACTGGACTTGACTCAGTTAACTAAGCCAATTAATTACAACTCAATATTACAACTCATCCTTATCTCTTTAACTAATGGATAAATTCCTCAATTAATGGAGAAACTGTTGCATGTCCCCACATAGACTTCATGTTTGATTTTTCATAACTAATTAACTCATGGTGAATTAATTAGTTTGTTTTCAAACAGCTGTTAAGTTCAAATTCGAATTTTACTTCCTATCTTTAGTCGAGGGACTGACTAAAATAGGAATCCATCCTAAACTACTAAAAATAGAATGATATTTTTAGCACTTCCATTTTTCATTCCTTGTTGCCCAATCTAGCACTAGAACCCAAAATACTATTTATAGCAGTGTTATTTTTAGCACTTCTAGTTTTAGCATTTCTTGTTGCCATTTTTCAACACTCTCTCTCAACAAGAAAGGCATTCAACTTGAACCCAATCTTATACCTCTAGAACTTTTTGCATGCAACACTTCTACCAAGTGTGGTTGCTCCAGCAACTCTCGGAAAATAAAAAATAAATAAAATAAATAAATAAATAAAATAAAAAAACAAAAAAAAACTCCCAATTGACCTCTCTGTTGGGCTAGAAACATACTCTGATGCTGAAGCTCCCCTTTCCGCTGAAAAGTTCTACCTCTCTGACCTCTAAGCTACTATAACATCTCCATGCATCTCACACCATTACACACATCTCTGTGCCATCCTACACTAGTGCAACACCCCTGTGACTCTCGCATTGCTACAGCCTGCTACCTCTACATAGCCTTGGGACTCCTGCATTGTAGCTTTCTCTGCCACTCCATCCGCATTTGTCTCTACCCACTCAGTTATTCATACTACTCCTCATTGGGGCTCCCATAGCAAAATCGAATCAAAGAGGTTGGGTACCTCAAGGAATCTACCCCTATTCCAGCCTTCTTAGGACTGTCACTCCACATTGCCCCACCTCCCACCTAAAGGTATGGATGCATGTGATCCCTCTTCCCACCTGTCTCAAACTTTCCCCTCATTGGAGGTCCCTGCATGAGTGGATGCCTCCACTCTGTCTCCTCTCGGCTTCCCTAGTTGTGGCTGCTCCACAACCTCCTGAAGTTGCTTAACCAATAATGGCTCCTCCACAATTGTCTGATACTTCTCTTGTGGCTACATGTTGAGAGGTAATGTACTCTCCCTCTCAACCACCAAGTCTCCATCAATTGCATTGCTCGTGAAGGCTTTGCATGCATCTTGAACCTCAAGAGCATACAGGTTCTTGACTCGTGAACCAATCTGCTTAACCTTTTTCCCGTGATGATGTGTCTAAGGAAAAACTTTCCCTTACTGAAGACTACATCATAGCCTCTATCTTCCAGCATTGTGATCAACACCAAATTTTTCTTCAGTCTTGGTACATACTTGACATCGGTTAAGGTAATGCGAGCTCCATGCTCCCTCTGAAAAACAAATGTGCCTACACATGAGACACTATACTTTTCATCATTACCCATCACAATCCGCATCTGAAGATCCTTCTCCTCTAAGGAACTTGACATCGGTTAAGGTAATGCGAGCTCCATGCTCCCTCTGAAAAACAACTGTGCCTACACATGAGACACTATACTTTTCATCATTACCCATCACAATCCGCATCTGAAGATCCTTCTCCTCGAAGCAACTGAACAAACTCTTGTCACCTGTCATGTGGAAGGAAGCTCCACTGTCAAGAAACCAACCACTTCCCAACATGGATGAAATCATGCATGTGAAAAGTGTGAAATCCAACTCGAACTGTGAGGCCAGTGCCTCACCTTCTGATCCTTCCATGGATCCCTTCTTGGATTTCCTCAGTGGACAATTTGTAGCGAAATGGCCCACTTCATGACAACGAAAGCATCACACTTTCGATTTGTCAAACTTCTTCCCACCATGGGAAGAACTCAATTTGGGATGAGAATCCTTCTTCTTCCCTTTCTTTGCCTTACTCACTAAGGCACAATTTTCTTCATCCTCCTTGGATGATGAAGATCCATCTCTGGTGCTTCTTCTTATATCCTCCTGCATCAAATCTGACCAAAGTCATTCCCAATCTGGTAGTTTTTCTCTTCCATTAACTGATTCTTGGTAGCTACGCCATCTCTTAGGAAGACCGAGGAGTGAAAGACTCAACATGTCATCATCAACGGTCATGATCCCTACACTTCCAAGCTCATCCCTACAGGTAGTAAGCTTGTTCAAATATGTAGAGATTGTGTCACCTTTTTCACACTTGACCTTACGAAGCTTGTCTTTTAGCGACAACTTCCTCTGATCGCTATTGTTCTGATATAAATCTTTCAATGTTTTCCACATCGAAAATGGTCTCTCCTTCCCATCGAGGCTCGAGACAATGTGGTCTCAAACTCCCTCTAGGAGGATTCTCTTTGCTCTAGCCACACATTTCTTCCATTCCGCTAGTTGAGTAGCATCAGTCAGCTTGCAGACTTCTTGATCAATGAAGTCCTTTAGACCATTATCCTCTAATGTTGTCTCCATGTGATCCCTCTAGGCTATATAATTCGAGTTGCCATCAAGGGCATACTCGAGTCTTAAACCATTGAATGCCATAGGTGAAATTTAGATGCGATAAGAATTCGATTTCTATATTCAAGAACCACAAACTTTTAACTTCTCCCTTCTTGTATACTGTTGTTCTCCTTTGATCACCTTTGCTTCAATACCATGTAGAAATTCTCATTTTAGATCACCAGATAATGCAATATACTAAATAAAAATACTTGATCTACTTCTACTATCAAACTTCGTGGAAGCTTAATCAATTTGAGCAACATCAATTGGAACACATATAACAGAGAAGAAGAAATCATACACATGTAACACATAAAATACTCAGGGGAAACCCTCAACTAAAAACCCCAATCTTTGTATTATCATATATGTGGAAATATGCCCAGATTACACAAAGCTTTAGCTCACAAGCTATCCAGCTCTCAGTACAATCCCTTTGTTGCTCATAGAGAATCAAAGGCTCTCACAACTTTTTCCTCTGCCCTCCAAGCCTCCTATTTCCTTGCACAGTTTTTCCTGGGGTCTAGTGCTTCCACTTGTGTGAATTCCCACCTCACACAGCCCACTTGGCTTAGAAATAACTGCACAAACCTGAAGGAGATGAATCCTTCTGCATAAATGAGTTTCCTTTATAGGAAAAATTCATCCAACTATTAATACACTTTCCCTCCTCTGATCTCAACTAGGTCTTTGTATAAACTGATATGCATGAGCTATTTATGAGATAATATTCAGTTATCTAAAGTGAAGTAGTTACATGCATGCAAGCATTAACTAACTGAACTTACATTAATTCAACAAACTATTTGAATTAATCTAACTGGACTTCACTTAGTTAACTGAGCCAACTAACTACTACTCAATATTACAACTCATCTCTATCCCTTTAACTGATGGACAAATTCCTCAATTAATGGAGAAACTATTGCATGTCCCCACATAGACTTCATGTTTGATTTTTCACAACTAATTAACTCATGGGGAATTAATTAATTTATTTTCAAGCAGTTGTTAAGTTCAAATTCGAATTTTACTTCCTATTTTTAGTCCGAGGACTGACTAAAATAGGAATCCATCCTGAACTACTAAAAATAGAATGCTATTTTTAGCACTTCCATTTTTCCTTCCTTGTTGCCCAATCCAACACTGGTACCCAAACTGCTATTTATAGTAGTGCTATTTTTAGCATTTCTTGTTGCCATTTTTCAATAGGTAGCTAAGAACAACCCCATGAAATAATTTAAAATGGTATCATATAACCTTCCTTCCTACATCAACACTACTACCATAACATACCCACTTGCATTTGACTCTAGTTCAAAATATTGTAGCAATCTTGTTAATACTAGAATTGGTGCTTTAATGATTTTCTTCTTTAACTCCTCAAAGGCCCTCTACTGACCCTTTCTACATTGGAAACTCTTGCCACTTATTGTTATGTCATGGAGTGGTGTTGCTACCATTAAAAATGAGGCTATGAATTTCCTTAGGTATTATGCTACCCCAACTAAACTCCTAACCTAAGAAACATTAGTAGGGAAGAACAATTTCATGATGGTATCCATCTTGGAAGGATCTATGTTCAACTCTCCTCCACCTATCACATACCCCAAGTAAACCAAATACTGCCATGCAAACTCACAATTCTTGAAATTTTCTAGCATTTGGTGCTTCTTTGATGTCTCCAGCACTCTTGTCAAATGTGAGATGTGCTCCTCCAAAGTAACATTGTATAATGGTATAGAATCAGAATAGAAAATGACAAATAAATATATTAAATGGATTAGTATATCATTCATTAACCTTAGAAATGTAGTTGGTGCATTGTATAGACCAAATGGCATGACTCACCACTCATACAATCATTTCCTAATTTTGAAGGTTGTCTTCCATGTATCTTCTTCTTTGACTTGGACATGGTGATATCCAAAATTTAAGCCCATCTTGGTGAAGTATTTTTCTCTCTAAAAATAATCTAATATATCATCTATTCTAGGAAAGGGTACATGTTCTTAAGTGTCATTTTGTTCAATGCCTTCTAATCAAGACACATCCACCAACTCCCATCCTTCTTTGACATAATGATGATGAGTGATCAACATAGTGATGTACTAGGTTGAATGAAAACCTATTCCAATAATTGTTGCAATTGTTTCTTCACCTCACTCACTTCTATACAAAGAATACTTGTACAACCAAATGTTTGGCAATGTGGAATCTAGAAATAGTTGGATCTCATGCTCCACTTCCCTCTTCGGGTGGTAACCCTTCAGGCTCCTAAAAGTCATCCTTATATGATTGTAGCATCTCTTATAGTTGTTGTTTTTGTTTCTTATTATACCCCTCTAGGGAATCCTTCTCTCTTACTAACTCTTGCAGAAAATAATTTTCTCTTAAAAACAATAAAACACACTTCTTGCTAGAGCCAATTAGTTTCTTGGCTTAGTTGGCACTTAGCAATAAAATTTTTGACTTTCCTTTGTGCACATTGATGATGAAAAATTTTCCATCCTTGATGATGTAGTATTGATTAGCCCTTCACATGAAGATTACATAACACATATACATGTATGGAATTCCAAACACCACTCTACATGCATCAAGGGGAACTACATCTAGTTATACTTCATTAATAAAATTAACACTGATAGAAAATTTAATTTTGCACTATTTTGTTACCTTTAACTCTACATTCTTATTTACCCATCATAGTGGATATGGGCTTGGATGATAAAAAAAATTTAATCCAAATTTATTTATCAAATATACTTCAATGATATTCACTTATGATCCTGAGTCAAAGATAACATCAAACTTATCTTATTGACTTGTGTCTTAATGTGGAAGAGTATAGTTATTTCTTTCTCTTCCTATTACTCAATGCTATTGAGATTCACCTCCTTCTATGCTGATGTACAGATGATATTCTCATCCACTTAGTGGCCATGAACTTATTCTTCTTATTATCCTTTTTTTTTATTTCTTCAAATTAAGCTCTAGATGCAACTTCCAATACTTCGCCTCTGTATGTCCATCAAGATTACATTGATTGTAGTGTTTGTTGGGATCCTTTTATTGGTGTGTTGTGTCTACCATCCTTCTATATTTTCCTCATTTCTAGGTCTTCCTCTGCTTAGAAGTGATTCATAAACTTCCATGAATATTCTACTAGATAGTTTGTCACAGCAGATTTGATAATATTACGTTAATTTTTTTAAATTCTTCACTATTACAATTTTCTTAAATGTCTAGATTTTTAGATTTGCTATTAATAGTGCATGCATGAAAATGAAAATTATGAAAAATATAGATAAAACAAAAATAAAATCTCTCACACACACATAATACACAAGATATTCTCTAGGAAACCCTATTGGGAGAAAACCTAGTTGGAAGGTGAGGTTGCTCCGCTCTCTTTCTCTATCTTGAAATATGGCTACAAGTACCAAAAAGTATGGCATGTGGCCCATGGTCTACTAAAGTTCACATATTCTCTCTATTTTATCTAACTCCTATCCCTCTTATCTATTTTTTCTCAACTATGTAACAAATGCAATCGAAAGAATGAGATTTCTCTTCCTCTAAGTGGCCCAGTTGTAACACAACCCGATAGCCTACTAGTGGTTAGATTTGACTACTTTAGCTCTTAAACAAAGTTACAATATAGACTCTTGTAGAGTATTTTACATCATAATCACATGGTTATCCCATTTTCCATGAATAATTTTGGCTGATGTGACATCCTCCCAAATTATGGGTGAGGAAATAGGAAAGTCAGCTTCTGAGTGGCATACATTTTGCATGCAGACTCTGATTTGTATGCTTCTTGCATTGTTGGAAATATCCATGTGTGTAGAATAGTATGAAGTGGTGTCATGTAATAGCGAAAAATTTTATCACCCAAAAATGACATTGGATGCTTCAAAACACTCCTAGAAGGTTTCAAACCTCGTTTTGCCAAAATGGGTCCTGCCAGTAAAAAAAGTCCCATGAGTTGATTACTCCTATTTTTCCACTCCAAATACATTGAGATGGATGAAAAACAATACAATGATCTAGTATGGATCAAGAAGTGTCATTTTCCTTCTTCTACATCGATTTATTTGATTTCCCTTTCTTTAGGACTCTGTTCTCTAGGTATTGTCCCTATACACAAGCCTCATCCAATGATCTGGGCTTAATGACACCAATTTCTTCTACAGATGGATATATAGATCTCTTAGACACGTGAGGAGTAAATTTAAGGTATTTGGTGCGATACCCAACAATATCATCATCTTTCTAAATTCTATGGTGTACTCATGTATATGTTTCCTGTTCTTTTGCTTGAGGTAGTGCCACTAGATCCACTGCTCCTCTACATACAAAATAGGGTAAATTTGTGATTTTATGAGCATTTTAATTTTTTCCCACTTAGTCACTAAAGGATATTCCTCCAACCTCAAGGTATTTTTATGGTTTTCCCACCAAAACAAGGCATAGCCCTATAATTTTAGTAGTGAAAATGAAATATTTTATTCTTTTTCAATATGATAAACACTGAAATACACTTTTAATTGCTAAAACTAGTGATTTAGCTTTAGAGCAATGATATCACCTTGAAATGACTTAATATTGAAATTCTCTTCCATTTTGAATAGGAGTCGTGAATGGTTCACGATAGTCAAACTAGGTTGATCTCTTTCCAGTTATTTGTTTGATTGGTTCTTCATTTCATTATGATCTATATATCTACCCTCTGATCTTTCCTCTTCATTAGAACCCACATATTCTCCCAATAATACAATATTAGTATTCAGGGATGACATTAGGAGATTCACATTATGGCTTGTATCTGCAACTTGTGCTTATAGTTGTGAAAACATCTCCTCTACATGATCATGAGGGTTATTCATAGGTTCTTTGACCATGACTAGGGCTTTTTAACTTTTTTATTATTTGAAATAGATCCCAAAACTTATCCACAATATACCCAAAGAAAATTGATTTGGTACCAATATAATCCATAAATTTCTGTGGATATTCCATTGGACAGTTCATAACAATAGATTTGATAAAACCATATTTAAAAAAAATATGAAATCTACACTATTAGGGTTTATTTCTCTTTTGATTTCTTGATCTATCGATTATTATTTATTGTGTATGCATGTAAATTAAAATTTATGTAGGAAATAGAGAATATCAAAATAAAAATTCATAAACCATGATTTAACACAAGATATAACATTGGAAACCCTTTTTAGGAGAAAACCGAGATGAAGGGTGAGGTCACTCTGCTCTCTTTCTCTGAATAAAAAATGGATGCAAGTATAAAGAAGTATGTTTTGTGTCCCATTGACTACTAAAATGCTCAAATCCTCTTTGCGTGTTCTATCCCTTATCCCTCTCTTCTATTTTTCTCATCTATGGGACAATTTCACTCGAAAATAATGGAACCCCTTTTCCTCCTAGTGGCTCAGTTAAAACACAATTTGATAGCCTACTAGTGGTTAGTTTTGACTAGCTCAACTCTTAAACAAAGTTTAAATATGTAGTTTTGTAAGGAATTATTCACCATAATCATGTGGCTATCCCATTTTCCAGAAGTTATGGGGGTTTTCATGACATTCTCTCAAGTTAAGGTGGCAAAAACTGTTGGACACCTAATCCTAAATGGGTTAGTGTGGAAGCTAAAGAGACTAAGTAGTCCAAGGGACCTTGGGATGTGAATCCCAACAGTCACCACATGTACTATAAATGTGTATCATTCGTGAATAAAAATTGAATTGCATGTTTTATCTTTTACATCTTTCTCGCTCCCCATGTGTGTTTAACATGGTATCAGAGCCATGATGTGTGGCCTGTTTTCTTTCTCAGGGTTCATCCTTTAGTTAAAAAAAAAAACAAGAGATGTTGTTATTCCCTGAACAACTGGTCTAAGATGCCTTGAATAGCGCTGGCCTAGCCTTCATTACTTGTGCTCTATCTGCCACACCTGCACTGCCTCTACCATAATGCATCTACCCTGACATAATGCGCTGCCTCTGCCACACCTGTGCTGCACCTCATTATTAAACGCTGGTGACATTACTGTACGCTGTTCTGACATTACTGAAACGCTATTTTGGCATTAAAGAAATGTTGTGCTACCCTTTTCATACCATTGAAATGCCTCTCAGATACGTTGATGCCGATCCCTCTTCCAGCGTTACGCTGCCCTAGTGCTCTTCGGTTTTCTCCTTATTGCAGACATAGGGTTTACTGTATGGTCCTATTTTATTCTCTCTCTGTTGTGAATCACAATAGCCAATGAAGAGTGGGTAGTCCTTCTACCCCAGGCTCGTTCCATTTGATAATATTAGTGTGCATTTATAAAACTCAAAACAGTGGACAGAAATGCTCAAATGTTGTGGAGACGGAGTTTGTTAGCTATTATTCGTTTCTGTTGAAAATTGTTGTGAAATGAGACCGCCTTAAAGAAAGTTGGCTGTTAATTCTCGAAAATTTGTTTTGCTTCTCTCGCTGATTCAATGGAGATTTGTATCAAATATTCAATGATTCAAACTACTCCGGGTATTGTGCTTTTGAAAGTTTGAGACTTTGGCTTGGAAGCTGCATTGCTTTAGAAAATATGGACGGTTATGTATAATGTAGTGCATCGAGAAAACTTCAGAGAGATGGCATGCTTGTTCTTTATTTTCTTTTGATACCATTTCCAGCGGGATGTTTTTCCTCTTGGTTGAGGAACAAGGCACTGTAGAATCAAATTTTGGTTGCGTATATGTCTGTTCATATGGAATTCATGGCAGAAGAGGCTTTTCGAGCAGTAGTTGCTGGTGTTTTGTAAATTTCATTCCCAAAGTGCATGCGATTTCAGCAAATGTGGACGTGGATATGATTTTTCCAAAACGGTGACAGGTTTACCATTAATGTTATCTGTGATGCGGCCGGACCACCAGATTGCCGGTGAAGGAGCAGAGCGTAAACTTGCATTTCAATGAAATATCAACCAGATTCACTATTAAAATGCTATTTCCTTTGGATAACTTTGCATTCAAAATTTATATTTAAGGGTCACTGCATTTTGGTTTGGCGGTAGCTATTTGGATGGCTTTATATTGTCATTTACATGTCAGTGGATGTGGGTTGTGGTAAGCCCTGACATTCTGTGATACGAGTGGCAAGGAAGAATCGATGAAAGATTAACGACTAGCCTAACTTCAAAGGGTGAAAGTGGCAAAACAACACATGAAAACATCGATTGTAGAGCTTTCGTGAGGAGACATCGATTGCTTGATTAATAGGCTACCTAAAACACTTAAAGCATCAGGAAGAGGAAGACATGCACAGATCATTGGAAGCATCCTTCACAAGACCTCGAGGGGCTCTCCGTTGTCTTCCATCAGTTCTGACTGAAAAGATTGATAGGCTATGTAAGACACTTAGGCATCAAGAGGAAGTGCACAGAACATTGGAAGCATCCTTCACAAGACCTCTAGGGTCTCACCCTTGTTTTCCATCAGTTCTGGTTCAAAATCTCTTGAAGCTTAGTCATAGGCTGTTGTTCATCGTGCTCTCAAAGAGCTTGCTGAAAATATGGCCACATCAAGTCACTTTGTATATAATCGGTTTCAACAATTCCTTTGCACAGTCCAATTACCAGATAAACTCAGTCTCAGGGGTTTGACTGGTAATTCCAGCTACTAAATACTGGAATACGACTCAACCAACTCCTCCACTTTCGTTCTTGCTTGAAAGCAGTGGAAAGCAGTGGACGTGACTATGTTCAAAGTTGTTTGTGGCACATGTGCATCACTCACTTGGAATGCATGGAATTTTTTATTACCGTGGGAGCCATATAATATACAACTATAGAAGTGAAGATTACTCCTGTAGCAATTTGGCTAATCAGGGGAACGAGTATTGAGCAGACTTTCTCTCAAATTGGAGCACATTTCAGATCTCCCCCTATCGCCCTTCAGAACTAAATCTTGTAGCAGAAGAACGTCAACAGAGAAGAAGTTCCAGAGCCACGAGATTATATGATTTTTAACAAGCTCGGGTTGAAGCATTGTAGAAAACAGTCACAGTGACCACTAACTCTTCTAAAACCTGAATTATTATAGAAGCATGGTGAACGTTCGATGAGGCTGCGTATTGAACGCTAGCTCCTAACATGGTGATCTGCATCTAAATTGTATTCAAGTACATTAAAGCAGCGATTCATTTGCTACTATGTTGTCTGGTATCCTGCTACTCATCTAATAGTTGCAATTATTTATCATTTTATAGACCAATTTGTAGCTGAAGATAACATCACTTCTCTGATTATATTGGTCTGAAATGGATAGAATAGATGATTTATTTAAACTACTGAATAATTTAATGCTGTCCACTGTTGATGAGATGGTTAAGATCAACAAAACCTCTCTTTCCAATATCAAAATTTGTCTCCAAAATGCACACGAGAATACTGAGTTTTTGCAGCTTGAGACAAAGCTGCAACAAGAAGAACTACAGCAATGGAGTCATCATTCTGAACCTGTTTCTGTTCAGAAGATTGAAACAGACTCCCATAAACAGCAAGACAATAATGTTACAATGCATTTATATAAAGCAGCAGTTGTACATGTAGATGCAGAAACTCAATCTGCACTTCCCAAGCCCATCATCAGACCTTGGGAATAGCTTGTCCACAACAAGCACAGAACTGGTCTTGGATATGACAAGGACTTGTCCTTTCATATTCCAGACTATGCCAAGCCCATTCAGTTTCAGAGTGCTGGATTCATTTATGGCAGTTCACCTACTCCTCATGACAGTTCAGCTCCAGCTATTCCAGACTCTGCACCTCTTCCACAGCAACAACAATAACAATAGATCGTGAAATGCCAACACTGTGATCGAGTTGGCCATATGAAAGATCACTGTTTTGATCTTCATCCATGTAAGCACTATCATAAAACTAGCCATTCTTCACACAGATGCTTCAAAAACAAACGTCCTGCAAGAACAAAGATTCATCTAGGATGGATCGCTTCTTGGCAATGGGCATCAACAGCCAAGAAGATATTCCAAAAACATGTCAGAACTTGTTCCAGAATATTGAACAGTCTTGCAGTTGAGTTTTCTCCATCTTCTCACCTTGTATCTGACAGGGGGGAAAATGATGGTCATCTACAAGCTTCAAAGCCAC